>JAECUM010017209.1:0-57013 GCA_016617855.1 Megalonaias nervosa | reverse complement strand
AGTTCAATAGTGTTGTATTTCCATGTCAGATGCAGATCAAAGTAAATAACCAAGAATTTGGCTATTTTCTCAAATATAATAGGTTCGCCTTGTATGTAGGGGAGGGGGGGCTCTATTATGTACTTGGGGTTAGGGGAGAATAAAATTCCGGTTGTTTTCCCTTTTGATAGTTTAAATCTCTATTTGTCAGCCCATTTTCCAATTTTTGTTAGATTGGTTTGTAAATCATCGATGAGTTGTTGGCTGCATGGGTTACCCGCTTTCCACATAGCACTGTCGTCAGCAAATTATGATAAGTCAATTTTGCTAAGGTCGACAGCATGTATTAGGTCGTTCATCATAATGTTGAAAAGGGTGGGGCTTAACACACTTCCTTGGGGGGGGGGGGGTACCGTTCTCTAATTCGTAATTTTCTGAATATCGGTCCCCTATTCTGGTTCTGATCAGTCTTTCTTTTAGAAAGTTTTGGATCCATTTGTGATACGGCCATTAATCCCGTAATGGTTCAGCTTAGCGATAAGGCTATTGGTCCAAACTAGGTCAAAGGCTTTCTCTAGGTCAAGAAAAATCGCTATGAGATGTCGATCGCATTTACGTTTAGCGTTGAATGCTACTTTGATGCGCGATTCGAGTCTCACTAGTTGGTCTAAGGTGGATGTTTTGTTGCGGAAACCACTTTGATTTTTCGAGATCAGGTTGTTACTTTCAAGATGGTGTTTAAGTCTGTTGTTGATCATTGTCTCCATCACATTATATATAGTGTCAGTGAGTGAGATTGGTCTGTAAGATGATAGTTCTGTAGGGTGTTTTCCGGCTTTAGGAATTGGGATAACTATAGCTTGTTTCCATTTTGTCGGGATCTGTCCTGATTTCCAAGACTGATTTATCAGATTTAGCAGGATGCATTCAATATTTGGTGGGATATTTTTATATACTTCATATCCTAGGTTGTACTCTCCTGGTGAGATGGATTGTTGTCCCTAATAGCTATTTTCCATTCTTCAATGGAAAAATCAGCATTAAGTGGGGAATATTTGGTATCCAAGTCTGTGAAGAGATGAGGGTATTTATGCTCTACAGTTCTTTGGTGTGCTTGGAATTGAGCAGAATGATTGTTATTGCTGCTCATTCCTGCAAAATGTTTTGCTAGTTGATTAGCTTTATCTTTATTGGTTGTCACGCTTGGATATTGGGCATGCTGTTAGTGTTATTGCCTCTCGTGTCTTTTATCTGTCTCCAAACCTGCTTGGAGTTGCATTTTTTAAGCTCAAGGGTGGAGCAGTGTGTATGCCATGATATTTCCTTTGCTTTGCGGATAACAAGCTTAGTTTGTTTTTCCTTGGATTTATATTCTAAATAGTCTGTTGATTTCCTGGTGTGCCTGAATTTGTTAAGGGCTTTTTTCTTCTCTTTGATTAAATTTTTGTAATCATCAACCCACCATGGGATGGACTGTTTTGCAATATATTTGTTCCCTTTTCCTGTTTTGAGGATGCTTTATGCGGCAGCCGCATTTATGGCTTCTAGGATGTTATTGTTGAATGTATCAATGTCTTCATTTTGTAACTGTTCTCTAGTTATGCCGGCGAGTAAGGAGATGAATGTGTGCCAGTCGGCTTTATCCAGTCTCCATTTGGGAACTTTAGGGAAAATAACGATTGGGTTGGTAAGATTAATGGTAATGTGTATTGGAAAGTGGTCGCTTCCTAATGTGGTTTCTCTATCCACTTCCCAGTTTGTCAAGGTGGCTAAATTGGGAGTGCAGATTGTCAGATCTAATGCAGATAAAGAACCATCCTCTGGACAAATCCAAGTTTTAGTTCCGTCATTGAGTATTACTAAGTTATTATTGTATACCCATTCCTCGATCATTGAACCTTGCTTGTTTAGGTGGGTTCCATTCCAACGTTTCCTGTGTGCGTTGAAATCGCCACAAATTATATACTCATTTGCAGAGCTGGATTTCTGGTCATAGTTTAGGGGGGAAACAGTATATGTTCTTCCATAGTCGTAAATATTTCTATTGTCAGTTGGCCTATGTAGATGAGTACAAAGTGGTACTCTAGGGCAACAGGGTATCCTAAGTCAGTCTGAGGGTTTGACTGTTGTCCGAAGGTTGTATTTGGGAGTGAATCACTGACAAAGATAGCCAAGCACCACCACCCCTTTATTTTCGTTATCCCTCAAAAGGATTCTACTGGTTGAAAAGCCGGGGATTTCCGTAGGTATTTGGAGGTCTGATGTAATAGAGTTTCTTGAATGCAAGTAATATCTGGTTTGTGATTGGTCTTCGTAAGTTTGATCAGCAGTTCAGGTTTGTTCATATTCAGTCCCCGACTATTCCATTGCCAGATTATTAGACAGTTTTTCTTAGTTTTGTCCATTTTAATTTTCATAAGTTAGTTAATTGATTTTGTTCTGGATGTTTCTTGGATGGAAACAAGGTATTTTTCCAACAAATCCAGGAGTAGTTTGAAAAATGGGGTGCATAGTATTTGGTCAGTTTGGGTGATGGCTGTAATACCCACCAATAAGTCCCTTAAGACTTCCAAGTTATTTTGATTGTTAGTTACTGGCATCAGTGTGTTACCTGCATTGCCTGTTCCTTTGTTACCTGCATTGCTTAACGTTTTCTTATTTGCTTTCTTAGAGGGTTCTTTTGTCTTTTTTTACAGCGTGCACACAGGCTGTCGGGTGATCGATGAATTTGAGCTAGGGATTGTGTGACCATTGGCATTTCCTTTTTCGGGGGGTAGGTGCTCAACTTTTTTACTAATCCCTTTTTGGTGTGGTGAGGGTGGCTCCCCTGTCAGCTGATTTGATGTAGGAGGGTTGTCTATTGAGTTATTTGGATAGGGGGTTACTGTTTCTTCATTTTGCTGAGTATTTTGGAGTGGGGTCAGCGCTTTGGCTTTTAAGTAAGTTAGGTTTTCTTCCGTCAAGTTGAATTATTTCCTTTTCCCTCTTGGTATACGGGCAGGTGTTCGAGATGGGGTGGTGGGATTCATGGTAATTTGCACATTTTTGGCCCTGGAATGTGCACTTATTACTGTATCTACCACCATAAGTGTCACATGTTTGTTTACATTTCCACTTGTTGGCGTGGTGACCCCATGATTTGCAATTACTGCAAAAGCGTGGCTTGTTGATGTACTCCTCAAGAGGGTATGAGTAGCCATCAATGAAGACTAGAAGTGGTGGGATTGAAGTAAATTCTAGCAAAATCGCCGAAGACATAAGACCACGGTTGATCCGCAGTCTGTATGCGCTGTAGATATCAGCTCCTTGAGTTATCAGCTCATGCGAGATCTCCGTCTTCCTCAGGGAGTTATACTTAACATGAAGCTTCAAAACTTTTTAAAAGGCAACACTACGTTTGGCTGGTTTTGTATGGTTGGTCGTGGTTTCTTTTTCTTTGATTCTTGGTATCTCTTGTTGCTGTTTTATCTGGATGCCTGATTTTGGTTTCAATGCGTTGTACAGTGTTACATTTATTCTAGTTTGTCCAATGTTTTGAATCTCCATATATTTAGCTACCTGTTTATGGGTGCTGCATCTCACTATAAGGTAGTGCGTTTTAGGTTTTATGATTTCAAAGGCAGCGGAGTGGTTGTTATTTAAGGCCGACGCAATGGTTCTGGTATGGTGCGAAGGATGAAAGCTACACATTATATACCTCAAACACGGACGTGAAGGAAAACATTCCCTCTCACCAACTACCCATATCACCTAGCAAACAATCCAGAGAGATAGTAGTGCTAACATAAAATAATTTTTTACCAACATAAAATAATTTTTTACAATCCAATACCAAACGTACGCTCGCACACATACACATAAAAATACACATACACACACAATCGTACGCGTGCACACATATTCACACAAAAACACACATACACACACATAAACACACAAACACTATTTTTGTTTGTTTAGGGACAAGTGTTTTATGTTAAGGAAAAACCAAACACACATACACACAAAAACGTGCGTGCGCACATATACATACAAATACATACACACAAAATCATATTACCGGCAACTTGATCAGGCTCTCTTTTCTAGAGATATGGTTATCCCTGAGAAGGGCTGAACTCCATATGCACCTCTTAATGTATGCACCTTCCAGGCCGTGAACCACACACGCATCGCCGACTCCAATCATTCTCCCAATTAATGCGTGTGGTTGGAAGCGCATATGGTTGATGAGTGGCCTCATCATCTCAGTTTTCACTCTGAGAGATAGTGAATACTTGTTCCCTCTGCCTTTTCCTATGCTATACCCGGGGATGATGAGGTCTCTGCGGCTCCAACTCTTGCCGCTGTCTCTCCATCTCTTCGTCCCAGTGACTGTGAATGACGTGGCGGCGGTAGTGGTGGTAATAGTGGTGGTGTTCATGTCCTGACTTCAGGCTTGCTTCACCTCACACTGAGGCCTAAACTTCTCCTCTTCTTTCTTCTTGTTTCCTCCTACTCTTCTATCCTGGCACTTTTCTGGATGGCTTCCATGGCCAGCTCATCCAGTAGATGTCTGGCATACTCCAGGTGTATCTGGAGTCCCAATAATTTGCTGATTCTGCTCATCTTGAATGTTAACGCGTGAACGCTGGGGTAGCCAGACTGACGAACGCTCTGCTTTATATCCATGAAGCGCGGATGTGAAGGAAAACATCCCCTTTACACAAAAATTAACAATACCCACTCCACCATCAATAACATCGAACGCGCAGACCTAAACAAACACCCACTTTCACTTTCTTACGAACAAACACACCACTTTATTATCACTCATACATATAACAACATAGACTAGGGAAACGAAGTGTTTATAGCCACACTTCTATTTTTTGTTACCTACAAAGACAAATACACACATTTTTGGCAATTTGACTACTATCTCTTTCCTAGATTTTTGGGGTAGCCCTGAAAAGGGCTGTATTGTTTAAGGTTGTGGCAATCTTATCGTCTAAGATTCCGTCCCCGTCTGGCAGCAGGCCTTCCCACAGGATAGGGTCTCCTTCTTCCGAAGGGGAAGAACTCTTTAGTATCTACTCGACAGAACACAAAGCCTCTGTCTGGCTCCTGTTTTTGTTGTTGCTGCTGCGGCCGCTGCTGCTGCTACTGAAATCATTACTTCTTGGCCCATTCTTCTTGCTCCGGTTTTATTTCGTCTTTATAGACCTCTTCTATCAGGTCTTGGGCCACTTTTAACATCCATACATTTTCAATGTCTTCAGGATTTGGCATCAGGTTTTGCCTGACACGATGAAAATGGATGTGTGCTTCGTTCCGCTTTGCTAGTCTTGAAGACATCTTCATAGGTTGATGCATTAACAATGGATGGCCAGACTGCTGCTGCTCGAAGGATTTAAATCGCCTACGCATACTCTGTGCTTTTGCAACTGGTTAATGCCCGAGGGTCGGGCTTTTCAGTTGGTCGGGGCTGTGAGGATGGTGCCATCACAGCTCCGTGTTTATGTGCGGTGCCGCACTTTTTATTTATGTTTTGGCCAGACTGGAGACCACCCCGGCTTATATGGCTCAAGCGCGGACGCGATTGAAAACATCCCTACGATCTTTTTGGTAGGAACGCTATGGCTTATCTCATGGTGAGGGATAGAGAGAAGTTAAAGAGCACAGCTATTGATAAAAAGGATTTTAAAACAAGCCACTAACAATAATGTTTTAATAACATTTTTTATTCAAACAACAAACCATCGACAAATAATATAACATCAACACATTTGTTTCAAATGACATAAATTTGATAAGGTTGACAACATTGTGAAGTCAAGTTAGACTTCCACTGATGGAGGTCACTTGGTCATTGATGAACACTACGTTTCCCAGCTAACGATAAGAGATATCCATAACTGTCACAAAACCATATATCTACTTTTCAATCGTTTCTAGAAGAGTCACGATCAAAATAAGTCACTAAAGGTTCTAAGGGATATCCAAGACTGCCTTAATGAAGAAAATACAGACGATATTGTCCACACACCGAGGAATCTGTGCCTTGTAATTTCACATTACTGAATCGTGTAGTCTGGACATTTCTTCTCATAAAGTCAATGATGTCCATACGAATCAAAGTTCTCCACACAGGTATCGTGGGGAAAGTAGACGGCTATCCAGTGGGTTCCTGGGACATGACTGTCGTCCGTGTTGATGACATAAGCTTGATGGTCTTTTGATTTGCGATGTGGAAGTTCATTTTTAGCGCACAGGACAGGATTCCAAGAAGCGGTGCACGAGCTGTTTTTCAAAAGGTAATACAGTCCTTAGGTGTCCATTTTGTTTTGTTTTTCTTGTTTCACATGTAATAATAAATCATCAATACAATCCTGACTTTTTGCTTGAAAATCTCTGTCAAGAAAATCTCTATTAGCTTCGCCTTCGTACTCTGTGCCAAGAGAGCTTCGATGCGACGGATCTCCAGAGCAGTCAATGGAGGGGATCGCGCAAGTCTTTAAACCACTGATGCAACACCGCTTCTTCTGAGATGAGACCCCAAGCGTCATTCAGATACTCCGCCAATGTTTTTTCTTGACTCATCATCAGACATTTATCGTGTTGAATTTGACTTGGATGATCGTTATGACATCCATGTCAATCTTTCTTGGTCAACCCTGTAATTTTGTCCGCCAGGTGTTTGGCAAAACAGGAGACTATATGTCGTTCCTGTGCTGGCCATCTGGATATTACCATCACCTCTTCGTCTTTGTCTTATTTTTTTTTTTGGGGGGGGTGGTTCTGCTTCCACGATATCCTCCCATACCATTTCCAAAGATTATCCACCATTCAAAGATGGATAAGAGTCTCCCATAACCTCCAATAGTCTAGAATGACTTCTCTCAAACTGTTGATTTCTAGAGTGTTGTCGAATTCGGCATACAAAATAACATTCATCGTCTCGGTGAGAGCTTCTGCAAACTGAAGTTCTACATGCAGTTGACCGGATGTAATAAGATGGAAATGTCCCTCGTCGCTGCCTTGGTCTGGGGTGAAATCAAAGGCGCACAAAGCGTAACCTTCTGCATAATCGTCGTACGAAATGCCGTGGCTGCTATTGGTCCCTAACTGTCCCGTGGCTTCGTACATAAACATGTACGATCTCAAGTAATTCTTCTGGGTAAACTTAGGTTCGAAGGGTCTGGAATACAAGGTTTTGCCATCGCGACTGACTTCGATCTTGAACACTCTGTAGTGCTTAAACTGGAAAGGATTGGCAGTGACGTCTCCGTTGAGGGCTTCGTTGCTGACGTTACCAATGATTGAACGTTTGGGTAACTGTCCTTGGAACAGATGATCCAGCTGCAGTGGTGCAGGTTTTCACTTCCATGAGTCATATCGGATGTTTGGCGATCGTTCTGCTCAAAGTGTGGCTGATGTCGTTTCTCACTTTAGGTAACACTTCCACGCGTCGCACGTAGTCTGGCTTCTTGGATGATGGTTGTGTACTCATTGACATGGGCCATCAAATGGAAACCGGCACTCTTGCGATTCAGATTCAGGCGGATATCCACTCCGTTCAGCAAAAATCTTTCTTGCAACCACATGTCCAAATGCAAACGATCCATCAACTCTAAACTACGTCCTTGCAGGATTTATTTTCCACGGTCGTTAAAGCCCACATTGTGAGGATCGTCAGCTGCTGTCACGGCTGTGTAGTTAAACTTGTCATCGCCCGCTGCATCAGGTGTCCATACGACTCAAGCATCCAGATGAGTGTCTTTGGTATCTTTTCCGTAAGTCAAGAGATTTTTTAGGTACGCTCGGTAAGGGTAAGTATCCGTGCTGCTACTGACTAGCTTGTTATTCAAGTACAAATCCACTTCACTGAACAAGGAATGCATGAAATTGTTGACGGGAGCTACTCTAGCATCGGTTCCCGGCGCGGTGTCGTAGGTTTTAATCACTTTGACTTTCAGGTACAAGTAACTGCTATTCAGATCGATGTAATCATCGTGCTGTCCTTTGATTTCAAATTCGATGGGGGCTGAGGTCGTCAAAGAGGAGATGGGATGAAATTCTACCCATTGGGAATCTTGCATCCACATCACAGTGGGTGTCATGGCAAACAGATCCAGTCCCGACTATGAACATTGGCAAGACTCTCGGTGCTTCATTTTTTTTTTCTCGCTGTTATTTAATAATCAAAAACGTCTAATTCATGGCGGTTCTTCTTTTCTTGGTCTTTCTAGCTCTGTGCGTGTGTGAAGTCCTTTGGAGGGGTGTCTTCGTCGTCTCTTTCTATCTTGTCCTTGCTGTGGTGTCAGGGAAGCAGGAAAGCCTGACTGGGCAGCGTCCAGGGCATTTATAGGAGCTTCTCGTCGACCCAAAATGTCTTAGCCAGTTTGAAGCAAGAAGCTTTTGACTGCTCTCAAGAAGGCTTCTTTGTGGTTTTGTTTGTCGATGATGACATTTTGGAGAAATTCTTTGCCTTGCGTCAAGGCGGCATCTTTCAGGGCGTGCAATCCTCGGGTCACCATCTGTTTCAAAACGTGGACCATCGTACGAAACGCCGATTTCATCATATCTCCTAAACCATGTTCTAGCTGTCCAGCAACTCCTCGGTACAGAGGAAACATGACTTATAAGTCATTAGAGAATCGTGTACGAAAATGGAGTTTCACCGTAACTGCAGAATGGAATATTTTGTCCCACATCTCCTTTTATACCAATGTTCACAACGTCGAAATACCACTTACTGACAGGTAAATAGTGAGGAGGTAAATAATTCGTGGTGAACGTTATAGGTGTTTACACCTTCCTCGTCATTGGTCGTGACAGAATCCGCTTTTAAAGGAATGACTCGCAGTAACGGTGCGGATGTGTGTTACCACGTTGTACTGGCCACATCAGAATACACAAGGATCAAATTTAATCCTTGGTTCAGTTCCACGGGAGATCGAAAAAGCTTCCCAACATTCAAGTTGTTGGTGATGGGTGGTACGAGTGGACCCTTGACCATCTTAAGGTCTCCACCCAAAATGTCAAACAATTCAGGACAAAATGTAATGGACAACGTTTTGGCATCCGAAAATTTCAGCAGTAGGCGACAAGCCACTTTATGGCACTCGATGGTTACATATCGTTTGGTTTTTCCATGGCTTTGCCAAACAACGCATTAAATTTGGAAGCAATTGTGACCACCAGATTTTGACCGTTAAAATAATAGCCTGCAGGAACTTTCAACATATAGATGTACCGTGGAGTATCGGGGAATACTGCTTGTATCATGGAGGCATCTGCAGTTTCGTTTTCATTCAAGTATTGTTGCACTTGGTCGTTCAGAACTTCGACCTCAAAAGTGTTCGATTTTTAGCGATGTTTTTGATTTGTGTAGGGTGAATCATTTCCACCAAAGCCACTTCGCAATGGGCTTCGTGATCCAACTGGATGGCTTGAGGTAATTTGGCCGTGAAACAGCACAAAGTATTGTGGGGAAACACATCCATGGCACTATCACGGGTTAAGTTCAGTAAAAAAAAAAATTGGTTATTCATAATTCCAGAGTTCTGCTGTCCGAGAGGTCATTGGAGGTCAGAGGAGTGTCCAAAAGAGGCTTGTTGTTATTGTGACTGTTGCAAGGGTGACTGACTTTGGACGCAAGTTTCGCGTTGTTACCGTTAGTGTATTTCAGGGAAGGATTGGAGAGTAGGTATCCGAGGCAACTGCTCAGTAAAATGGTCCACAATTGTTTTTCACCTTGTTGCAAACTCAAATTGGCAATGGCAGCACCGATGACATAATACACCACAAAGATTTGGCAGAAAAAGATGATTTGCGTTTTAGGCACACGTTCTCTACACCCACTACGATTGTTTTTCTAGATCTTGCAGAGAAGAACTCGATGTGGCAGTGCTAATTGTGGTGGTTGAGGCTGTGTTTAAGGGCATGATGGTCTTTTCTTTTTATAGTCGATGACTTGCGAAGCTTTGGTCCAAGAGTCACAACTCAGCGGATATCTTTTCCAATGTACTTTGACTTCTTTGACACTACGTTTTCCCCCTTTTCGAGTTCTTTGATCGAGAATACTTTCGAGGTCGAACACTTTGTCTTCTTTTTTGGTCACGGGTTGTAACTCGGGAAAATAAAAAGATCCTTTTAACATTTCCCCGTTCATGTATTCCAATTTATAGACGGTAGGATGACGGCCACGACACGAAATATTCGGTGGTCCAGTTGGGTAAGTAACCTTTCGTTTGGTTTTGCCAATGCGCACCCAATCTCTCGTCGTCAACACTCCACCCTTCCTGGGGACAGCCACAGTCGGAAACGTACCAAACAGGTGCTCAAAGACGGTCACTTCGTTATCGGGAGTCACTTCTTGGGGGGGGGGGGCATATCCGATCCTTCGATCGTAAGATTGGTTGTACGATTTGTCCAGGTGCGGAAAGACGTCGATGTACTTCAGAGTGTGTTGATTCGTAAAATATTTTCACATGCGGTCTTTCAAGGTGCGTTGAATACATTCCACGATGCTGGCTTTGGTTTCGAGATTCTCGATGGTGAAAGAAATGACTGTCTCGTTCCTTTAATTCTTTTTGAAAAGCTTCATTCAGACATTCGGCGCCTTTGTCGGTTTGCCATCCAAGAGGAAGACGACCGCTTTGTTTCAACACCAGTTTGAGGGCTCGCACTAACACAGTGCTCGATTTGGAAGTCAATGGCACGACCCATGCAAATTTAGAAAAGACGTCGAGGTCAAAAAACAGACATTTGTAGCCACGATTGTAGGTGACTAAATGAGAGACATCGGCTAAAACGGCTTGCCATTGATGATCAATGCACTCCACTCGGGCGCGATTTCTCGAAATTTTCGTCGAATAAGTTTGTGTAAGGAGTATGTGGCTTGTTCTTGTAACCATTGCACTTCATGTAAACGGACACCTTTCAGTCGGGTTTTGGCAGCATGATACAATTTCTTAACTCCTCCTTATCCCGCAGGATGGGATGGATCGTAGTAAATGCTGGCTAACAAATTCTCCATCAGCACCCTCTCTTTAATAAGTCACCCACTCTTCATTGATGCTACTTGCATGGGGGAGGTGGTGGTGTGGAAACGGCTTTACGTGTATCACGTGTCACAGGAGTAGACGTTTAGGGTATTGGTAGTGGGGGTAATGGGATGGCTTTTGTCTTGCTTTCTTCTTTCACTTCTAGTGTCCCTTCTTTCTTTTCCACTTCTGTCGAAGAAGGAGTGGACATAATCTTTTTAACCCAAGCTTTGAGTTCTTCTCGTTGGGGTGTGGGGAAAGGGGTCAACAAGGACGCTGCAATCTTACTAGGGATGGGAACTGCTGATTGTTTTTAGGACTTCACGTGCCTCTTTTTTCTCAGGCATCCGTGGTTCTGCGTCTGTCTTGGTCACTGGGTGTGGTGGTGGTGATGGTAATGATGGACATTTCATCAGGGTCTTAAAATCTTTCAGAGTCGGTCGAGCTATTTCGTCTAAAGCTTTCTGGTGAAAGAGTTCATGTTCTTGCAACACTTGACCGTACCGTTGCGATTTATCCGTTTTTGACAAATCGTTGCGATCCATCAACGATTGCATTTCGTGTTGTAACTGGGACATCTCGGTCAAATGAGGACTAGGAGGTAAATGAGGGGTCCGTTGTTCTTGCCAACGATGGAATTCAATCCATCGTTTGTAAGGCACTAAAGTCAGATATCGCCCTTCCATCAGACTCCAAACGTCACGTCTGAGATCTTTTGACCACAGAGGTCCCTTTTATTTTTTTTACCCTTTTTCTCTTTGACCTATTCCTTGTGAAGCAGCTCCCGTCATGAGACCTGTAATCACTGTTCCTAATACTCCTTTCTACAAGGGTGCTAACAACAGGTGCACAAGTCCTCCGCGTTGCACCAGCATCTTCTTCTTTTGAGGGATGGATATATTCTTCTGGACCAGTTGGCGAAGAACGTATCGATGCTTAGCTAAGCATTCTTTCTGGTGTTGAGAGCCAACGGTATTGTGCCTTTCAAGACATTCAGACAACATTCGCACACGGTTTCGACGACGTCTTTGAAGGCGTTTTGAATGAGTTGTTTTCGCATGGGTAGAGGGGTCCCAATGTTTGGCTAAATGAAGAAGCAGTTCTTTCCTTTTCTTTCCTTTGGTGGTAGAAGAGGGATGGCTTCTGGGGGGTATATCTTTGTTTGTTCCGGGGCACACGCAAATAGAACACCTGTCATCGATGACTTGGCACACGCCCTTTTATCTTATTTTTGGGTGGAGTATTTTTGGACGAGTTGGTAGGGGGTGTGTGACCAGTTTTTTGACGAACTGTTTGACTATCGCTTCGTCAGAAATATGACGACGTTTTTTCTATATCACCAAACAATTCTCCCCCTTGGTTGCTCCTCTTTTTCTTTGCACGATAGTGTCTTTTCTGAGGTAGACGTCGCTTGGCTAAGCGTTTCTTCAGATGTGGGGTCAAACGATGAGACTGTCTTTATTTTCCTTTTCCTTTCTTGACAGGAGAAAGGCGATGGTGATGGTGTGCACTTCTGGTGGATGTCATCTTCGTTTGTTCCGGAGCACAAAAACACTGATACCCATCGTTTACCCCAGTTCATTTTATAGTAGAATGCATCACCACTGATTGTAGGTCCGTCGTATCATTTTCATGGCAGGCATCACGGGTCGTTGAGGGGTTCGCAACGGACTCAATCGGGACAGTTCTTGCTTGGATAAATCCAGTAAATTCTGTAACATACCCGATCTCTCTTGGTCTTTGATTTTGGGGGAGGGTACATTCTTAGCAGTTTCTGCAGCGAATAAAGAGGAAGAGGGTGTCGCCGCTGGAGGAGTAATTCCTGGAGACACGGGTTTCCATTTTTTCATCAAAGTAGGAAAGATACATGTCAAGTTGGGTTTCGCTGGCATCACAAGCAACGGAGAAGTGGAAGAACCTGAGGCTACTGGAGACGCGGTCACCATCATTGCTGCAGGCCGTGGTTGGGGGATGTAAGGTTGCGTCCTGGACGCAGTGCCTCTCCTGTGGGTAGAAGCTGATTTCAGGAGTCTTCTCGGGGGGGGGGGGGCTTTTCTTTTTCTGGGGACTCTTTTTTTTCTGGGGTCTTTTCTTTTTCTTGGGCTGTGACTTCGTCTTGACACCATTGCTCTTTTTCTTCTGGACACGTTTGGGTCTGGAAGTGGCTTTTTTCTTGGGGATGACGTTTGGATCATTGGGATCCCATTTTAAGAGGGAGCGAATGATGACACCTCCTAGAGAACCGATACCTCCAGGTTTCAAAATGATTTGCTTTTTGGTTTGAGTGTCGATGCGGGGATCTGCCGGTTGCGTCAGGGTTACATTGTTTCTGTCAAAGAAGCGTTTGGTTTGATGTGGAATGTGTATGATGCCTTGCAGTAATTGATGTGCTGTCACTATAAACCATCGTAAGACATCTCTGAGACTGGTTTTCCTAGACATGAGTACGTATTTCTGGATTTTTGCGTGACTGATGCCGTACAAGGCACGAATCAATTTGACGGGAAGATGAGACTGAAGGGATCTCATGTTGACGATTTGTGAGACAGACCAGAAATGCCCGAGGTTTTAATGGATTTTTTAAAGTCAACAGGGAGGTGTACACGACAGGCCCTCCATCTTCACGCCAGTTGGGAAGCCGATGGGTACGAAATCGCAAATACTTGGGCGATGGGGGGTTTACATTTACGAGTAAATAGGTGTGTCGGGGTTTAAGTGGCATAGTCGTACGCATGAGTTAGCCAAGGAGTTCCTAACTGTTTGGCTAACACGTTCACTTGCGATTTATCTCTGGGACTTTTAAACAAGACCACGTAATGAGCATTGAGATTGATGATACGATGAGCTTTACTTTGTCGAAACACATTTTGGGTGATGTAAATGACACTGGCATTACGATAATCCCCTTTGCGCGTAAACCAGTTTAATTTCTTCTTCGTCTTCTCCTAACATGTCGTTGATGATCAGATGTGTTTGACTGGGGTCAGACACGAACCCGTCGTCTTCGCCAGAAATGCCTTCCACAAAAACAACGGAATCGCCTTGATTTTCTACCAGGAGACTGAAAGCCGAATGCCACTCCTTATCGCACCACACGATACGTTCAGGTGGACAATCGATCAAATGATTTTTATGTTCAATCAAACGTTTGACAAAATCAGTTTTGCCTGAACCGCTCGGTCCAGCAATTAACATGTTAAAGGGATGGCAATGATACAAGGCCTCCCAAATGGCATGATCTAAGTTTTCGTCGATGACTTTGAAAGTGGAGGAAGAGGGAGCAGAGACAGCAGAGGTAGAGTAGTGAATGAAATGTCACTTTTGAAACGAACAAAAACAAGAGAGGAGTTTTTATACTTTTTCAGGACACGTTTATTTCAAAATGTTTAAAATGGAATACGAAATACAAAAATACATAAAAGCCAAAGGGATAAGTACATCGATAAAATACACGTCATGACAATCAAAGTGGTATGTAAACAAGTCACTGTACAACATTTTTTGTGACGAAGATGTGGTTTCCTAGGGACACTGGGCAATGTTCTTAGAGTCTCTACACCACTTGCCAGTCTCACAGGGGTCCTCCCGGAATGGTGTTTTGGGGATGTCCTTGTTAATGACAGTCCCGTCCTGAATGGTGTGGTTTTCTGCAGTGTCGGGTTCTTCTCGCACTGTGATTAACACAGGTTTAAAAGTTACTTTTTTCACTGAACGTTTGAATTTATGATCACAAACCTTGGGCATAGTTTGCCGCTTCTTTTGTCCAAGCCTCAAAACCATGAGTTTTCCAGTCACGTACATCTTGTCAGTGAGGATATAAGTCATAAGTTACACACACACACCTTCGTAAACATCTTTAGTGACTAAAAGTTGACGAATCTTTTTCCCCAGTAGAGGTCGAGAAGTATCGAGATGAAAGCGCACGGCTTTTAACAGAATGACTCTCTCGTGTACATTTAAAGGTACCACCCTCATGTTTTTGGTGGATCAGTGAGGTACAGATGGTAAACAGCCCTCAAGGAATCGGCTGATAAACGAAATCCCAGAAAGGAAGTCACTAATACACACCACACGACGGCCCAAATTCATTGGATACAGTTTCGTAAAAAGTGTTGGTAATCCGACACAGTCTGAATAGTATCATTGATTTCCTTCCACGGCAATTGTTGTATCACTAATGATAACGGTCGTGGCATGGTAGCAAGTGTTTATACCTCTTTTTCTCGGAGGAAATAAGTGTACTTTCTACATAGAGCTGATCGTACTCCAGTGGCGAATCTAAATTTTTTAGTCACTAACTTGCACATCACACACCGTACAGAAGTTTCCTGTTGAACCAAGTCATGATTGTGTAAACGATTTTTGTAACCCTCTAACTCTTCCTATCGAATTCGTTGTAGTAAGTCTACCTTGTAGTAAATAGAATCAGAAGAAAACCAATCCTTCTGATCATTGAGTAGTTGGTCAATGTCTTACCAATGGAACACTTTCATCAGAATCAGTCCTCTTACAGCATTCAGGTACCAGTGGTTTAAAGATTGGTGACGTAACGGATGCAATTGTTCTTTGCGTTGGACTTGTATTTTGACAAACTCTCGGTAAGTGCGTTCTCTCAACTCATCAGGCAAAACACAAATGTTCTCTTGTAAAGTATCTATGAAAAGATTACTGAGGTCGTCCTACTAAAGGGACGTAGTGACAGCGCGGAGACCATCGAGCACGTTCTAGGTAAGCTGAATCTTTCTGCTCCCACTGGTGAAGTGACACTCCGCAACTGAAGCACTTGACTTTATCACCTTCGCCCAAGTAGATCAATCCGGCTCTGGCTAATTCTTCGGGGGTTGGTCCTCCCACATATTTAGGTCACTTTCATTGGAAGGTTTGGAAACGACTTTCAAAGTCGCAGTAATCAGAAAAACGCACAGGGAACGAATATTCTTCTTTCACAGGTTCATTTCGATGAGGGTACGGTGAAACCTGTAATAGTTTGCTCAGGCATGGGTGACATCCGTAGTGTGGTAGCAGCATGGTTTCACGTGGAGGATGACATTGACAATGAAAACCAGTAAAGAGTCCACGATAACGAGCGGCATCGCTTTTGCATCCGTCAGGTTTGACACGCATAGCATCACTTTCCATGGTAGGTATTGTAGAAGTAGTAGCGAAGTTCACATGATGTTGTGCTGAATCGCTGAGGTCACAGCGTACGGAATCCCTGCAATTGCAAAGCACAGCATCGCACTCCATTTGCGAATCACCGAACTTTAATGGTGTCTGTTTGAAAGGATTCATCTTTCTCTCTTGCCAAATGTAGTCACAATGAACTATCTTTATTGGACGTATCCCTTTTTACACTAGCCGTAATGAAGTCTCGAGCTTGTAAATCTTTCATTTTTTTATGCCTAGTTTTGGAAGTCTTCCTTTCTTTCTTCCTGGAAAACGGTGGTACCTTCTATAAGGTACCGTCACAAATGTACCTCAGTTTGATGGGTGAAAAGGCCATAGAAATGTAAGGACAGTGCGGAGACCATCGAGTATGTTCCAGAATAGCTGAATCTTTATCGATACATTGATCCATATGCAACGTCAGACCACAAGTGAAACACTGTACTTCGTATCCCAATCCAGTCTTAGGTCCCAAGTAGACAAATCCTGTTCTAGCTAAAACATTCAAACTAGTTAATCCTTCCCTATCCTTAGGCCATTTTGTACACGTTTCCATTCAAATGGCACAATCAGAATAGTCAGGCAAGAAGACAGGAAAATTGTATTGTTGAACATGGAGTTCACAGTGGGACTCCCATTCGATTCTTGCTATGTTGAAGTCATCCTTCTTGTTGGTGACTATCCTCTTGGAACCATTTTTTTTTTTATCAATGTGTCCGTACGGCAAAGTGAAGTGGTTGCGGAGCCGCACTCGCTTCTGGTACACGATTTGATACACTTTTTCCAAAGGCCGACTGACAATTTGGTGCATGGCTAAACGTATAATCTTGTGAGGTTCGTAGGTGGTCACTTTACAATGTTGATCCTCTCCAGATTGCAAGGAGTCTTTCAATACCCCTAAGTTCACTACTTGACTGGTGCGATAATTGAGAGTCAATCCTTTCACTTTACACTCGGTGTGCACTTTTCCATGTGGGTTACGGTATTCGTAGCAATAATATTTGGGACCGCCACTAGCAAAACTCAGAATCTTGTCGTCGGGGTGCTCGTCCATCCAAGCTCCTAACAGTCTCCTTCGATGTTAGGGTGAAGGTGACCCAGACGATCGATTTAGATGCAACTTTCCGTGTCAAAATACAGCACACGATCTCCTAACAGTTCTAAAGCTTCGTACAATTTTAAGCGAGCATGGGCTGTCACGTAAGCTGCAATGATGACATTTCCAAATTCGTCGGCCTGTACAAAGTCCGGTTCATCTTCGTAATTGACCAGGATCAAGTCTTCACGAAGGACCTCCCCGTGTTTCATGTATTTGGTTTTGTCGTGAATCATCTGGATGTAACGGGAAGGTTCTGTTAAATTCTCTATGTTAACTGAATAGTGTTAACAAAAAAAACAAAGGCCCTTTTCAGGGCCACTCCATTGCCTTGTAAAGATACCATTTCTCTCTTGCCTAAAAAAAATTTTAGTCGATTTTTTTTGTGTGATAGATTTATGTCCATAAATCTATGTATGTCTATGTCTCTGTTTATGTCTCTAACCCCGTCTCTAACCACGTCTCTATGTCTATGTCTCTATGTTCATGTCTATATTGTCCCTATTGTAACGCATATACAGGTCAGCCACTAGCAACACTGTTCCGCCCAATTGAGGTCAGCCACGTGCAACATTGTTGCCATTGTTTCCCCAGTGTCCAGTACTGTGATGTCACCCCTGTTCAAATGCCTTTTGTCAATATAGTGCTGGGACTCGGTCTGTAATGCTAATTCCAATTGTCCCTCTAAATCCTGTCCCTATAGGGCTGCGGCACTTTTTAACATGGAAATCCTATAGTCCCTATTTCGACCCCCTTCAATACTTCTATACATTTTACATGCAAAATAAATCTGTCACAAACATTCCGTTTTCTTAAAGGTTTCTAAAGTTTATATTATTTTACTATCGACATATTTTTGTTACAGTGCTAAGGTACGCGTCAAATCTTTAACGATACCAGTAGACGACATCGTGCAATCGAAGTCGATAACCATCAATATGAGAGAAACTGATATTCGACGAGTACGCTTTAAGGTTCCCCGTCTAACCAAGATAGTAAATAACGGAATAAGTGAAATATGGTAAATGTAACTTATGGATCACTGGCTATACAGCAAACAACAACCAGCAAGACAAAACCGAATCATGCTATGTGTCATGTGGCGGCGCACAACAGATATTTACTAATAATCTATATAACGCCAGAAGTTACAAGCCGCATTATTGCGAGCTATTGCAACCCCGTCATGTGACCTCGATCAGCTGCTAATGTTCACGTGCCATCAAGTAGGCAAAATTGGGACATTTTGAAGGACATAGGATATATTTGCTTCAATTCAGCCACACTCTCTGACGGTTGGACAAAAAATGTGTAACGTAAACATGATTTCGAGGGGAAAATATAAACGTATTGTTTTCATTTCTTTCTTTCTGTGTTCTGTTTTTGTTTTCGTTTTTTGTTTTGGTTTTATTGGGGGGGAGCGGGGTTGTCTGTTTTTTCTTCATGGTGTTTCTTTGGGAATATTTTGGTTAACCTTTTATAATTTTTATTTCTTGTATGTTTTGTTTTGTGGGATTTCGTAAAGAATAATTTTCTGGGTGGCGCTCGTGCTTGGTGGGGTCATACATTTGAACTATTATTAGTTGCGTTTTTTCTTAATTCTCTCCGTGTACTGCATTCGAGACTAGCATACAAGTGTTCTCTCTCTCTCTCTCTCTCTCTCTCTCTCTCTCTCTCTCTCTCTCTCTCTCTCTCTCTCTCTCTCTCTCATTACGAAAATAGAAGTTGTAAAGTTCTGCTCACCTAGCTGGATGACAAGATCAATCAGATCCGGTAAGCCTTCACCATGGAGAGCACCTAGAGACTCTATTATCTCCAAGGAGTTTCCAACAGCCATACCTAGAGGAGAGTTCATGTCTGTCAGAAACGCCACCGTTTTCACACCCAAACTTTTGCCTACATTTACCTAGACAGAGACAACAAAGCAGGATAATATCAGCATTATTCGAGCTTTTCATTCCTACATTTTTGACATATAGCAATAACATGGTAAATGCTTGATTTTCTTTTCATGAAAGATTACTGAATGCTACTCCAACGGAAACGGAAATTTGTATAGAGTAGGTGATCAATATTACGAACTCCTGGACAAATATGACTGACAACGTACATATACTTGATAGGGCTTTGTTTAGAGACCAAGATGTACTACATCATCACACCCGACCACACACACACACACACACACACACACAGAGTTGTTAGATAAATAAATAATGGATTACAGGTTTTAAAAGAATGCGTGTACCTTATTCTTGTTTTCTTGAAAAGTCTTTTATTGCCATAAATATTGACAAAAAGGGTAAGTTTAGAAGTTTTCAGAACTTAGACTAAAACCTTCATCTGAATAGTGGCACAATTCAGGATAGATAGGTAGTATGTAGGAGAGAATAGATTACATGAATTAAATTATAAATTAACTAATTAATGATTATGACATACTGGAAAAGGGTGCATACACCAAACCAAATACACAAAACAATCACTAACTAAAACTAAAGAACATCGGTCCTTTTCGCTATCAGTATGGCAGTAATTAACTGTGAGGAGAAATCAACCTTGGAACACTCCTAAATTATGTAAAGTGTCTTATTCGTGTTCTTCGTCATAGTCTATTGCTAAATTAATAATGGAATATCAAATGAATTAAAAATATAGATATACTGCACAGAAAACTATCATCGGATATGTTGGATACTTACAGTAAAAAACTTGATAATGAGTATTCACTATATATATATATATATATATATATATATATATATATATATATATATATATATATATATATATATATATATATATACATATATATATATATAGTATGTGTGTGTGTGTGTGTGTGTGTGTGTGTGTGTGTGTGTGTGTGTGTGTGTGTGTGAGCAACGAAACGTATTGCCTGAATACTCAATACCTTTACCTTATCATCAAGCCTTTAAATCCAGGTCAATCATTAAAAGCATATAAGAATCTGTAAGCAAATCTAATTCTACTTATTTTCAAGCTGGCCTAATGAGCTACTCCTGACAGACTAAAACAGGAAGATGGGTTTAGTTTGTAATTATTCATACAAACATTCCTAAATTTTTCACAAACCATAACAGTATTTCTGGATGCCTTAATGGACACGATCATGAAGAAATTCAGTTTGAAATGATTCACAAAAGTTTATGATACTGGCGTTTCTGCTAATTCCTGATTCACTAAACCTTCAATAAAATGTTTCCATTATAGGTAGTTTAGTTTCATTTAATAGTTCAAAGGAACCAATATGTTCATACAGATAAGTATTTTCCCCACGTATTTTGGTTCCAATCTTTTAACTGTTTCTATAAATCTGTCATCATTCAGAGTTTAAGCAAGCTGCTAAGGGTATTGGTCAATAAAACGATAAATATCGAAAGCTCGTGTTCTTTCTGCAAACCTTATTTGGGGCTTCCGCCGTCTCTTTTACAAAAGCAATAGACAATAAAATCTTTACTAAACGAGATAAACTTTTCGTCATTAATAGATATTATAACTATATTCTGGCTTGATCATTTTTATAGTTTTATCTTTATGAAGGCCTTGACAAGGAAATGAGAATTGTATCAGTCAAATTATGAATAAACAGATTATGATTTGGATATTTAGATTTTTGAAGTATACATATTCTTTTTCCAGTTCCGTGATCGTAATATTTTATCTAAGCACTTGTATACAATGCCTTTAATGGCGACTTCGTCTGTGCTTTGTCATTTGTGATAACTTCCTTTTCTTCACTGATCTCCTTTTCATAAATATGTAACCTTTCTCGCACTATAATGATTTTTATATTCATTAGCGAATATTTTTTTCAGTAGCGTTTTTTTATTTCAGTTCCTGATAAACAGTTTCTTAGGTTGATTTCATACTAATATTTGTAAATTTTACTTGTGCCTCCTGCCCTTCTTTAGTGAGTGTTCTTTGTGAAATTGATCTAAGATAATGTTAAGATTTTGATGATATTCTTTTCTCTGTTTGTATTCTCCATTTTGTAATTTGAGTTTTGGTAGCAATTGCTTAAGGATACAATAATATCGAAATCACTATACAGAACAAAAAAGGAGCATTTTGTGCGTGTTTGTTGCGATTTAAATGTAACGACTGGGCCTTTTCGGACATTGTTTCTACAGTGTTAGCTCTTTATGTGGCATAATCTTTTCTGTTCCTGTAATTTTGATTATGATTAAAAATTCTTGAAACACTTATTTCAAAAGTAGTTCTATCATGTATTTAGTTCACGTTCGATGCAAAACAAATTTTGAACAATCCTTTATTCCACAATAAAGATAATTGTGTCCGTCTCGTGTGTTTAAATATGATCAGCATATATGCGTGACTGTCAGTAGTGCAGTGGGGCTGTTTACGGAGAATGGAAATCCCAGTCAAAAAGGTCGTGGGGTTGTTTACGGACAAAACTTTTACGGACAATGATAATCACTGTCAAAAAAGGTCGTGGGCTGTTTACGGACAAAAGTGCCTGCTGCTATTTACGGACAATGGGAAATTTAAAATGGGAAATATTGGGCCAGTATAAGGACAATGGGAATTACTATCACAAAACCCCCTGGGTCACTATACGGACAAGATTTATACGTCAATGGAAATTCCAGTCAAAAAGGACCTGGGCAACTTTACAGACAATGGGAATTTAACATGGACAAAATCTGGGTGTGATTACGGACAATGGGAATTTAACATGGGAATATTGGGTCGTTATACGGACAAGGGGACTTTAGTGTTAAATGTGGGGGGTTGTACCCTAGTCTCAAGGGGAATTAAACATGGGAAAATTTAACATGGAGTGAATGGTATATCCACCATAGCGTCAACGGGACTTTAGTGTTAAAAAGGGTATATCCACTATAGGGTCTATGGGAAATTTAACACTGAGTGAATGGTATATCCACTATAGGGTCTATGGGAATTTAACATGGGAATTTTATATCCACTGTAGGGACAACAAAAATGGAACAGGTGGGGTGACGTCATGGTACTGGACATTGGCAACAATGTCCGCCAGGCGTTCTATAAAGTTCTATGTCCCGCTCCACCAGGCGTTATATCAAGCTACAAAATCAAAACCCTGGGCCTGTCTGGAGACAATAGGAATTTTGTATAGAGACAATAGAAATGGCACAGGTAGGGTGACGTCACGGTACTGGACACTTGCAACAATGTGGCAAAAAGCTGACCTGAATACGCGCGGCTACCACTCTAGGTAGAGTCAAATACAAGAGAGATAGAGACATATACAAACGCATAGATAACACATATAGGCATGAAAGAATAAATATCTTTTCGAGGCATATGAAAATGGCCCTGAAAAGGGCCTTTGGGTTCTTCTTCTATGTTCTCCATTTCTTCCACCACGTTCTCGCTGTCTCTATGATTCCTTTCTTCTTCTTCTGTTCCTTCTCTGGCATCCAGTCAGGATGTCCCATAGCTCTAAATTTTTCCTGTACCTTTATCCAGTTATTGTCCAGTCTCTCAAACTCCTCTTTTTTCTTCTTGTTTTCTTTGTCGTTTCTCTCTTTTGCCCATGTCTCTTTAATCTTCTTCACTTCTTCTTCCAATACCTTTTTCATCATGTCCTCCACTTTCTATAACTCCTCTAAACCCCATTTGACAAAAGACCACTCAGTCAAATTAAAGATCTCTTCCAAAAAGCACCTCACTTCTATGACAACATAATGGGCTTGCTTCAAAGTGCCCACTCTCACATATTTAGGATGGATGAAGCCTCTAAACTTTCCTACTTCCTCCTCCATCATGCCTTGCAACAGATCCCTGGCCACTTTCAGTCTAATCGCAAAGTCTAGACTGCCTGGGAACCTCTATTCCTGTTGAAGCCTTTCCACCACATAGGCTCCATCCACCATCCACTACCAACTATGTCTTAATTCGTTAAACACGTTCATCTCTAAAGGTGTTCACTAGTCAACGCGGATAGATAGACTGACTGACTGACTGACTGAGGGATTATAGTCGTTTATGCACTATGTGCTTTACGACTGTGGGTCCAGGGCTGGACCAGAGGCCCCAATTGGGGCACTCCAGGCCCAAGGCTGGGCATAACCTCTAAAGAGGGGCACTCGGCCATTGCTGGTAGCCGCCCTCGGTTGGGCGACACTGCTCCCCTAAAGAGGCACTTAGCCCCGAGCTGGGCTTTTACCTTAGCTTGTCCGATAGACCTCTGACCTTTGATATTCAGCCTACATCCAAACGGCAAACAGCTGGCGAGGAAAGGAGGAAACGGAACCCGGAAAGAAACGCGCAAAAACACCACAGAAGAGCCCCAGGGACAGCCACACAGGGCACACCAAGACCCGCAACCACACGCCCCGACCTAACGGCAAGGTCGGGTTTAATGTCACATCTAGTCCAGTTATGCTAATGGACTTCCTTATACCAATGTTGTGTGAACCACTCATTCAATTGGTAAAGCACTCATTGAGTTTTAATTTTTGTTGCATTGGATATTTATTGTTGAATATGTGTTTTGCGTACATAGTGTACTTATCCGTTTTCCGAAATTTTGTACCAATCCGGGGAAGGTTTGCCCTTCCATTTGTATTATCGTAATTTGGTGACTATGTAGGTTTTGTTTTTGACGACGAGGCGGTATCGTAAGGATCACGTTTGTTTTGGTAGCGGGCCTTCATGAGCCAAATTGAAGACCCTCGGTTTCTTTTCCTATAACTGGGGTCCATATGAGCTGGGTACTGCAATACCTCCTTCTTTCGAGGAGTAATTGCAACTCGATATGGATGTGCTGTGTTTGTCCGATAGGGTTTTGTGGAGCAGCAGGTAGAGCTTCCTGGACTGCCCCTTGCCTTTGAGTTTGTCCGAGGGAGCGCTATGCTTGTCCGGTGGGTTGGGGATTTGTGTGGCAGCAAGAAGGCCGACCTGGACTGCCACTTGCCTTTGTTATTGTCCGCTCGCTTGTCCGTGTTCCGCCATGCTTGTCCGGTAAGCTTGTCCGAGTATGCCATGCTTGTCCGGTGGGGTTGGCTGGGGATTTGTGGGGCAGCAGGTAGTGCGACCTGGACTGCCCCTTGCTTTGATGGTTGTCTGGCAATTTGAGTTAAGTAGTTATAATCTTTTCAGATTGGCAAGGTAGTTATAATCTTTTCAGATAGGCAAGTTATCAGTCTTTTCAGACTGGTAGATGTTGACATCTTCTGTAGTGGTTAGCTGCGATCGAGTGAAAATGTGCATCTTTTCTCTGCACATTTTTCCTTTTCTGTTCTCGATTGCTGGTAGTCTCCATTGGTGTAAAGTGGGTGATCCTTTGGTCCGTTCTGGCAAGTTGTTGATCTTTTCTGCAGTTGTTCTGTGTAGTAGTGTCCGTTTTTTTTTGTTTTTTTTTTCTTTTTAATATTAAAATATTTTAATTTGTGGGTCTTAATCTTGTAGGGTTACATTTTCCTCTTAATTATTTAATTATTTCATAAGTGAAATGGGGGTGTTTAAGTGTAAGGGATCGAGTTATTTTATTATTTGGTTTAATTCTAAGATGGATTCTGCATTGTGATTGACCGTATATATCCTCTAATCTTATGTTTAAAAGCCGCTTCTATAACGTTGTTTTTGTACGTCCTTAGCGCTGTTCTACGACAAGTACTTTTAGTGTGGGAAACTAGAGATTCCATGCCGTACAGTTCAATATGCTTGTATTCAGGTAGCGGTTTAGTGCCTGGTCTTGTTATTAGCAATAAGATGACTCATTGATGGGTGTATACTATTGACTTGCTGGGGTTCTTCCTGCTAATGGGCTGTATACTGTTACAATCCTGTTGTGGTGAACTATAGGGCATGTTACTATTAATGAAAGCGGTACCTAGATAAAATATTGAAAAGGTTGTTCGGAAACAGCTATTTTGATGTTTTGAATTAGTAAACGAAAGATTTGTGAATTGCAATTGAGTTTTAAGTATGTTAAATTTGTAGCATGAATGTGGTGTGTGTTAATAATAAATGAATTTCTTAATTTTAGACTAAAAGCAAGTGCAGTTTTATTGAGTAAACGAGATTTGGAAGTAGATTTAAGTTTTATATTAGTTTTAATGTAGCATAAGTATTAATGTTTTAATTATAAAGGGTTTTTTCCCTTACGGGAGAGTATTGAGTAGACGGTGAGATAACAAATGGCTATTTTAGTATTTATATAGTGAGTTTATTAATATTAAGGTGAGATATTTACCTTGCGCGGTAAGCCAGTCCTGTTTTATGGAATAGACGAATTTAAACTAATATTACGTTTGTTATAAATGGAAAATAGATTAAGTTTTATATTAGTTAAAATTTTCTTTACCTTGCGCGATGTGTGTGTTGTGTAGTTTGTCTAGTCCATTCCGTGGTCAGTTTTCCTTTGTTCCTTTGTAAGCTCCGCTTTATATCCTTGGAGCACGGACTTAAAGGAAAACATCCCTTACACTCACTTCACATATTATCTACTATCCACACAGAGGGGAATAGAGATAAAACACATCATATATACTATCCACTCAAACGAACGCGAATGCATAAAACACACTATACTATCCACACAAACGATCGCGAACGCATAAAATACACCATATATACTATTCACACAAACGATCGCGAATGCATAAAACACACACTATACTATCCATACAAACGAACGCGAACGCATAAAACACACCATACTTATTATCCACTCAAACGAACGCGAACCCATAAAACACACACACTCTACTATCCACACAGACGGGAAGA
Source organism: Megalonaias nervosa (assembly GCA_016617855.1). NCBI lineage: Eukaryota > Metazoa > Mollusca > Bivalvia > Unionida > Unionidae > Megalonaias > Megalonaias nervosa. Next base: position 30,979 of record JAECUM010017209.1, on the reverse strand, counting down.
GAAGAGAAAAACACTATATTATACTATCCACACCAACGGAAAGAGAGGGAAAACACACCATATCTACTATCCACACAAACGGACGCGAATGCATATAACACACACTATACTATCCACACAAACGAACGTGAATGCATAAAACACGCCATACTTACTATCCAAAGAAACGGGAAGAGAAGAAAAAAAACACACCATACCTACTATCCACACAAACGTACGCGAACGCAAAACACACACACACACACATACACACACACAAAGGAGTGAGTGTTTATAGTCACACTATTTCACATAGATTGACAACTTGAATAGTGTCTCTTTTCTAGAGATCTAGTTAGTCCTGAGAAAGGCTGTTTTTAGAACTCCAGTTGCACCTGGCTAATGTCGGCACCTCCCAGGTCTTGCCCCACAGACACAACGACGGCCCCAGTCCTGCTCCCAATTAATGCTTGTGGTTGGGAGTGCAGACGGGGCTTCAGTGGCTTCACTATTTCACTCCTCCGTTTGTGGAATGGTGAACACTTGTTGTTCCCTCTGTCTTCTGTGCCAGACCGTGGATGGTGATTTGGCCTCCTTGCTTCCACTGCATGCTGCACTGGTTATTGTGGTTGTTGTGGTTGTGGCTGTGGTTGAGGTGGTGGTACTAGTTGTGGAGGTGTACCGATCATTCGCTTCACCTCACACAGAGGTCTCAGTATGAGGTGAGGCAGGATCCCTCTCTTCTTTTCCTTCTCTTCTTTCTTCTTTTTTTCCTCCTCTTCTTCCAGCCGGTTTGCTTCTGCAATGGCCTCCATGGCCAGCTCGTCCAGGAGGCGTCTCGCATACTCCAGGAGCATCAGAAGTTCGAGTAATTTGGTTAGTCTGCTATTCATTTATATGTTGACTGGTCAACGTTGGTAGCCAGAATGATGAGCGCTCTGTTTTATATCCGTGGAGCAAGAACGTGAAGGAAAACCAAAATTTATCGTCACATCAAGCGCGCGGACCTAAAAGAAACACGTTGACTTTTTTAACTTCCCAACACGGACTTTCACTATCGGGCAAGATAGAGAAACAAAGTGTTGATTTTTACTGACAAAAGAAACGAAATGCTTATAGACACACTTCTATTTTTTAACATACAAACACACAAACTTGTTTTGGTAATTGAATTAGTATATCTTTTCGAGAGTGTTGGGGTAGCCTTGAAAAGGGCTGTTTTTGTTGACGGGGAGTGATGGCAATCTTTTTACTAAGATTGCGTCCTTGTCTGACGGCAGGCTCGCGTACAGGATACGGTCTGCTTCTTCGGAAAGAGGAGGAGAACTCCTTGGCGTTTACTCGACAGTCGACAAAACCTCTGTCTGGTTCCTGCTGCTGTTGCTGCTGTTCTCTCTGCTTCTGAAGTCTGTACTTCTCTGTCCATTCTTCTTGTTCTTTCTTGATTTCCTCTCTGAAGACCTCTTCTACCAGGTCTTGGGCTATTGCTAACATCCTGACATTCTCTATCTCTTCAGGCCTCGGTTCAGGTTTAGCCTGACACGATGTAAATTCATGTAAGCTTCGTTCAGCTTGGCTAGTCTGGAAGGCATTTTCGTAGGTTGACGAGTCAACAGTGGATGGCCAGACTGTTCGTTTGCTCATTTGAATTATAGAGGAGTGCGCACTTACTATGCATGTGCCTCTGGTTTACGTATGCATGGCATACTGTTAAATTACAAGGGAGAAGGAAAAAGTGCCTCATCCCCCAGGCTTTTATATCCTCAAAGAGGATTGCTACATTGGCCCATGATGTTTCCTTTAAACTCGCTGGCGAATCGACTGAGTATTGGTGTAGGCAAATAACGCCAGCTAGGGGCCTTTGCTTTAGAGGGAATAGATCCAACACACACTCAAGCTTATTTAAAGTTACAGTCAATTACCACCAGGTGTCAACCAAGCAATAAGAGACGTCCGATACCATTGGTTGGCGACTATGACGTCTCATTCGGGCACCTGGTGTTTGGACGGGTGGAAATCGTTCCACACTCCGTCCATGTACAGGAGGCCGAGTAAGGCAAAGGAGGAAAGGTTTCTCAGCATCCGGCGCAAAACGAATCCATGGACGTCGTGTACGCTTTGAATCGCCGGTCCGTACTTATTTCAAATTCAGTCCACTTGTACTAATGGACAAGCCTTAAAGCCAATAGTGTGTAATCCACCTGTGCAATTAACCAAAAAAATTAGTTTCACAAAAGTTCGTTATTAATAACATTCAAGTTGGAATTTAGTGTACAAAGTGTACATAAATATTTCTTAAAGATACCAATCAGCTAAGTCGAAATGACTAATGAATTTTCGTATTACGCATATGTTAATATCGAGCAAATATTTTGACGGTGGAACCAAAGGATCAAATTATTTTAAAATATAGAGAAATTATCAAAAGAGGTTTTCAATAAATCCAAAAAGAAAACCTAATACACTCACCCAGGCAATTGAGGTTGCTCGATCTTTTCTCCTGAGTTCCAGGACGTCGAGGCTTCTCCGGTTCGGTCAGAGCTGGAAATGGTGGTGTATTTCTTTCTTCTCAGGCACCCCAACCTCAGCTGAAAGTCGCCTTCTCTCCAGCAATGAGTCTTTTCAGCCCCAGGTTTCTGGTCTAATAAGCGCCATCTCGCAATTTCTCGTTAGGTGGGTAGGTGAGTCTATCACCAAAGGGTTGGTAGCTGGGTCGTCGCGGCGGACTATACATACAAGCCCACGCTTCCATTTTTCTGTTTTCTTTGGTTAGTCATGGCCCATGAACAGCTCTCTTTTTCCGCTCCCTGATCCACCTCTTTTGGTAGTTGCACGTGCTGCAAATACTCCCTCCTCTTCCCCATACGAGAGCCAGGATAGTCCGCTGATGGAAAGTGCTGTCCTGGGCGGGCGCTCCGGTGTTGCTCCCTCGAAGTCCACTGCCTGATACTGAATGTGAATGAATGGGGGGGGGGTGGACAGACTGAAGACCGACCCGCTTTATATGGTTCAAACGCGGACGCGATAGAAAATATCCCTACTGGGTTTTTTGTTGGGTCGAAATGTCATGGTGAGGGATAGAGAGAAAGTCAAAGAGCATTTGTAATGGTAAAGTTTTTTGAAAACAAACGACAGACACATTTTTTCAAAACACAACATTTTTTATTCAAGAAACAACTATAACTACTAACAATTAATAATAAACAAACAAACTATTTTGACAAGGCTGACAATGTTGTGAAATCATGTGAGATTTCCACTGATGGAAGTCATGAGGCCATTGATGTACACTACGTTTCCTACTAAAGACAAATGATAGCCATAACGGTCACAACAACAACGATCTACTTTCTCATCGTTTCTAGAAGAGTCACGATCAAAATAAGTCACTAAATGTTCTAAAGAATATCCAGAACTGCGTTGATGAAGAAAATACACACAATATTGTCCACACACCATGGAATCTGTGCCTTGAAATTCCAAGTTAATGAATCGTGTCGTCTGGGCATTTCTTCTCATAAAGTCAATGATGTCGTCTTCCAAAGGGGTTATCACATTCGAATCAAATTATTCCACGCAACCCTCTTGAGGGAAGTAGACACGACCCAGTGGGTTCCTGAGAGATGCCTGTCGTCCGTGTTGATGACATAAGCTTGATGGTCTTGAGGTTTCTGGTGAGGTAGTTCATCTTTAGCACACACGACAGGATTCCAAGAAGCAGTGTACGACCTGTTGTTCAAAAGGTAATAAAGTTCCCAGGTATCCATTTTTCTTGTTGTTTTTTTTTTTTTTTCACAGGTAATGATAAGTCATCAATTCAATTCCGACTTTTTGTTTGAAAATCTCTGTCAAGTAACCGTTTCTTTGTATCGTCTTCGCACTCCGGGCTAAGAGGGCTTCGATGAGATAGATCTCCAGAGTAGACAATGGAGGTGAGGAATGATCACGCAAGCCTTTATACCACTCGTGCAACATTGCTGTTTCCGAGAAGAGACCCCAAGCGTCGTCCAGATACTCGTCCAAGTTTTCTTCTTGACTCATCATCAGACATTTATCGTGTTGAATTTGACTGGGATGATCGTTTTGACATCCATAGCAATCATTCTTGATCAATTACGTAATTTTAACCACCAGGTGTTTGGCAAAACAGGACACTAAATGTTGTTCTTGTTCTCTCAACTGTTGATTTCTATGGTATTATCGAATTCGGCATACAGGATGACGTTCACCGTCTCGGTGAGAGCTTCTGCAAACTGAAGTTCCACACGCAGTTGACCGGATTTTAATGGGTGGAAATTTCCCTAGTTGCTGCCTTGGACTGGAGTGAAACCAAAGGCCCACAAAGTGTAACCTCCTACATAATCATCTCACGAAATGCCGTGACTGGTGTTGGTTGCTAGTTGTCCCGTAGCTTCGTACAGGGACAAGTACGATCTCAAGGAATTCTTCTGGGTGAAGTTAGGTTCGAAGGATCTGGTACACAAGGTCTTGCCATCGCGACTCACTTCCATCTTGGACACCCTGTAGTGCCTAAACTGGAAAGGATCTTGATCGTGGGCTTCGTTGAGGGATGCATTACTGACGATACCAAGGATTAAACGTTTGCTAACTGTCCTTAGAACAGATGATCTTCGATTTTGGAATGGAGTGCAGCAGCAATGGTGAATGTTTTCACTTCTACGCGTCGTATCGGATACTTGCCGGTCGTTCTGCTCAACGTATGACTGATGTCGTTTCCCGTTTTAGGTACACTTCTATGCGGCGCACGTAAAGTCTGGCTTCTTGGATGATGGTTTTGTACTCGTTGGCATGGCCATCAAATGGAAAGCGACACTGCTGAGATTTAGTCTCAGGCGAATATCCACTCCATTGAGCAAATACTTGTCTTGCAACCACATGTTAAAATGCAAACGATCCATCAGTTCTAAACTACGGCCTTGCAGGATTTTCTTTCGACGGCCGTTAAAACCCACATTGTGAGGTTTGTCATCGGCTGTCAGGGCTGTGTCGTTAAACGTGTCCTCGCCTGCGGTGTCAGGTTTCCAAACCACGCAAGCATCCAGATGAGTGATCTTGACCTCTTTTTCCGCACGTCAAGAGATTTTCTAGGTACGCTCGGTAATGGTAAGTTTCCATGCTACTGCTGACCAGTCTGTTATTCAAGTACAAATCCACTTCGCTGAACAAGGAATGCATAAAATTCTTGACGGGAGCTACCCTAGCATCGGCTCCCGGATTGGTGTTGTCCGTTTTGATCACTTTAAGTTTCAGATACAAGTAACTGCTATTCAGATCGATGTAATCTTCGGACTGTCCTTGATTTCAAACTCGATGGGAGCTGAATCCGTCAAAGAGGAGACGGCATGAAATTCGACCCATTGGGAATCTTTCATGCTCATCATGGTGGGTGGCATGGCAAACAGATCCAATTCCGACTTGGAACAGGCGCAAGACTCTCTGTGCATTATTTTCTTTCTTTCTCTGATTTAATAATCAAAAACGTCTAAGTCTCGGAAGGTTTTTCTTTTCCTAGTCTTTCTATCTGAGAGTGTGAAGTCCTCTAGAGGGGTGTCTTCGTCGTCTCTTTCTGCCTTGTCCTTGCTGTGTCATCAGGGAAGCAGGAATGCCTGACCCGGCAACGCCCAGGGCATTTATAGGAGTTTCTCGACGGCCCAAAATGTCTTTGCCCGTTTGAAGCAAAACATTTTTGCCTGCTCTCAAGAAAGCTTCTTTGGGATTTTGTTTGTCAAAGACGACATTTTGGAGAAATTCTTTGCCTTGTGTGAACGCGGCATCTTTCAGGGCGTACAATCCCCGTGTCACCATCGGTTTCAAAACGGGAGCCACCGAACAAAAGGCTGATTTTAGCATATCACCTAAACCATGTCCTACCTGTCGAGCGACTCCTTGGTACACAGGATACATGACTGACAAAGGGTTACAGTAATCGTTCTCGAAAATGAAGTTTCACTGTGACTTTCCCATTGGTGAATGGAATATTTTGTGCCAGATCTCCTTTTATAGTAATGTTCACAGTGTCAAAATACCACTTACTGACGGACAAATAGTGAGCATGTACAAATTCGCGGTGAAAGTGATAGGTGTTTCCACCTTCCCCGTCAGCGTTCGTGGCAGAATCAACTTTGAAAGGAATGACACGCAGTAACGGTACGGAGGTGTGTCCCACCACGTTGTACTCCACCACATCGGAGTACACAAAAATCAAATTAAGTCCTTGGTTCAATTCTACCGTGAATCGAAAATATTTTGCAGAATCCAAGTTGTCGGTAATAGCTGGAATTTCGTTTGTAATCTTGATCTACTTGGGGTCTCCACCCCAAATGTCATATAATTCAGGACAAAAGGTAATTGCCAGTACTTTGTCGTCTGAAAATTTGATTAGAAGGCGACAAGCTATTTTGTGGTATTAGAAGGTGACACTTTATCTGGTTTTCTCCAAGGCTTTATCAAACCCGGCATTGAATTTGTCAGCAATGGTGTTCACCAAATGTTGACCACTAAAATAATAGCCTGGGGAAATTTTCAACCGATAAGTGGTTCGGTTAGTTTTGGGGTCTTGTGTTTTGATAGAGTCACTTACAGTTGTGCGTTCATCCAAGTGTTGTTGCACTTGCTCGTCATGAACATCTACCGTAAAAGTGTTTTGATTTTCGACGATGTTTTTGATTTGGGTAGAGAGAAACATTTCCACCAAAGCCAATTCCCAATGCTTCATGATGCAATCAAATGCCCTGAGGTAATTTGGCCGTTTAACAGCATAAGGTGTTATTGGGAAACACTCCATCGAACTGTCACTGGGAAACGTTAAGTAAATTGGTTATTCATAATTCCAGAGTTCTAGTGTCCGAGGAGTCACGGGAGGTCCGAGGAGTGTCTAATAGAGGATTGTGGTGATGGTTAGGGTGACTGTTGGAAGCGGGACTAACGTAGGACGCAAGGATTCCATTGTTGTTCCCGTTAGAGTAATATTTCAGGGACGGATTGGGAAGAAGGTAACCGATGCAACTGCTGAGTAAAATGGTCCACATTTGTTTGTCTTCGTGTTGCAAACTCAGATTGGCAATGGCAGCACCGATGAAACAATACACAACAAAGATTTGGCAGAAAAAGACTATTTGCGTTTTAGGCACACGTTCTCCACGTCACACCCACAAGGGCTGACTTTGTAGATCTTGCAGAGAAGAATTGGGGGAAGGAGTGGTCACTGCGGTAGTGGTAGCGGTTGAAGCTGTGTTGAAGGGCATGATGGTCACTTCTTTTTATAGTCGATGATTTGCGAAGCGTCGATCCAAGAGTCAAAACTGGGAAGATATCTTTTCCAACGTTCTTTGACTTCCTTGACACGTCGTTTTCCCACTTTTCGATTTCTTCGATCGAGAATGCTTTCGATCTCGTACACGTCGTCTTCTTATTTGGTCACGCGTTGTAACTCGGGCAAGTAAAACGATCCTTTTAACACATCTCTGTTCATGTCTTCCAATTTATAGACTCAACGAGTGCGTGGCCGTCATCCTCCCGTCTTCCAATTTATAGACGGGAGGATGACGGCCACGCACTCGTTCAGTGACACGAAACAATTCAGTGGTCCAGTTGGGTAAGTAACCTTTGTCGAAAGTGCGTTTGGTTTTGCCAATGCGCACCCAATCTCCTGCTACCAATACTCGGCCATTCTTGGGGACAGTCACCATCAGGGACGTACCAAACAGGCGCTCGAAGACGGTCACTTTGTTGTCGGGAGTAACTTCTTGAGCGACACGTCCGATGCTCCGATGGTAAAACTGGTTGTACGCTTGGACTAGGAGCGGCAAGACATCAATGTACTTAAGAGTGTGTTGATGCGTAAAATATTTCCACATGCGTTCTTTCAATGTGCGTTGAAAACGTTCCAGGATGCTGGCTTTGATTTCGGGATTCTCGGTGGTGAGAAAATGAATGTCGTCAATTCTTTTTGGAAAGCTTGGTTTAGAAATTCGGTGTCTTTGTCGGTTTGCCATCGAAGAGGGTGACGACCACTTTGTTTCAACACCAGTATGAGGGCTCGCACTAAGTCACTGCTCGATTTGGAGCTCAATGGCACGACCCAAGCAAATTTGGAAGAGACGTCGATGACACAAAACAAATATTTGTAACCACGATTGTAGGTGGCCAAATGACAGACATGGGCTAAATCGGCTTGCCATTGATGACGGATGCCCTCCACTCGGGTGCGACTTCCGCAAAATTTTCGTCGAATGAGTTTGTGTAAGGTGTACGTGGCTTGTTCTTGAAACCATCGCTGCACTTGAGGCAAACGGACACTTTTCAGTCGAGTTTTGGCAACACGATACAATTTCTGAACTCCTCCGTAACCTGCTGGATGGGATGGATCGTAGTAAATGCTGGTTAACACCTTCTTCATTTTTTAATAAGTGAGCCACTCCTCGCTGATGCAACTCTGAATGGGACGAGGGGGTGGTTTAGAAACGACTTTTCGTGTCCGATGTGCCACGGGAGTAGAAGTTGAAGGTAGTTTTGGTGGTAGTGGTGGTGGCGGTGGTGGTAATAGGATGGCTTTGGTCTTCTTTTCTTTATTACTTCTGGTTTACCTTCTTTCTGTTTGACTTCTGTCGAAGGAGGAGTGGACATCATCTTTTTAAAACAAGCTTTAGGTTCTTCTCGTTGGGGTGTAGGGGAAGGGTCAACAAGGACGCTGCAATCTTACTAGGAATGGGAGCTGCTGACGGTGTTTGAAAGACTTCTCGTGCCTCTTCTTCCTCAGGCATCCGTGAGGCTGCATCTGTCTTGACCGCTGGGGGTAGTGGTGTTGGTACTGAACTTTTCATCAGAGCCTTAACATCTTTCAGAGTGGGTTGAGCTGTTTCCTCTAAAGCTTTCTGGTGAAAGAGTTGCAGTCATTGCAACAGATGACCGTACCTTTGCGATTTTTCCATTTTGACAAATCGCTGCGATCCATCAAAGATTGCAATTCGTGTTGTAACTGGGGCATCTCGGTCAAACGAGGATTGGGAGGTAAATGTGGGGTCCGTTGTTATTGCCAACGATGGTATTCCATCCATCGTTTGTAAGGCACTAAAGCCAGTTTTCGTCCTTCCATTGGATTTCAAGGATCACGTCGGAGATCTTTTGATTCCAGAGGTCCCTTTTATCTTCTTGACCCTTTTATCTTCGAGCTATGGCGGGTAAAATATTTCCCAACATACCCAACATAGGTCTCGCTATTATATTGGTAAGAAGTCCTAACAGGGGTAAAAATCCTCAACGTTGCACCAATATCTTCTTCTTTTGACGAATGGGTATTTTCGTTTGGACCATTTGGCGAAGAACGTGTCGATGTTTGCCTAAGCAATCTTTCTGATGTTTAGACAAAGGTGTAGTTCCTTTCAAGACATTCAGACAACATTCGCTCACGGTATCGATGACGTCTTTGGAGGCGGTGTGAATGAGTTTTTTTCGCATGGGTGGAGAAGCTTTGGACAGGACAAACAACATTTCCCAATGTTTGACTAAAGGAGGAGGCAGTCTTTTCCTTTTCTTTCCTTTGATGGTAGAAGAAAGATGTCATTTGGGACGCGACATCTTTGTTGGTTGGTTCGTAGGTTAAAGGGCACACACCAAAAATACACTAACGTCGATGACTTGGCACACGGCCTTTTATCCTTTTTTTGACTATCGCATCGTCATAAAGGTGACAATTTGTTCTCCAAAATCGCCAAAGAATCCTCCTCTTTGGTGGCTTCTCCTTTTCTTTGGACGAGTGTGTCTTTTTGGGGGGTAACGTCTATGTTTGGCTAAGCGCTTTTTGGGGATTTCGAGACTGTCGCTTTCTTTTTCCTTTCTGGACAGGAGAACGACAATGAGGGAACATCTTTGGGGCACAAAATACACTTAAGTCCATGGCTCGACATGCGTCCTTTTATCTTTTTTTTTTCTCGAACTTGTTCTCTATCTTTTTGGCGAAAATTATCTACTAACTTATCCATTAATAAGAAAAATCCTCCCCTTTGGTGGCTTCTCCTTTTCCTTGGACGAGTGTGTCTTTTCAGGGACAGACGGTGATGTTTGGCTAAGCGTTTTCTCGGATGAAATGACTATCCTTTTCTTTTTCCTTTTCCTTTCTGGACAGAAGAACGACGATGGTGACGGAGTGCGCGTCTTTGAGGGGGCATCATTGGGCGTTCAGGAGCACAAAAACACTAAACCGATCGTTTACCTTGGGTCTTTTTTATACTGGAATGCATCGCCACTGATTGTCGGCTCGTCGTATCATTTTCATGGCAGGCATCACACGTCGTGGAGGGCTTCGCAACGGACTCAATCGGGACAGTTCTTGCTTGGACAAATCCAGTAAACTCTTTAACATGCCCGATTTCTCTTGGACTCATTGTAACACCACACGATTCGTTGAGGTGGCCGATCCAACAAATGATGTTTATTTTCGATCAAACGTTAGGTTTTGCCTGAACAGCTAGGTCTGGCAATGAGCATGTTAAAGGAATGACGAAGATACAAGGCCTCCCAACAAGCCCGATCTACGTTTTCGTCAATGACTTTGACAGTGGAGGAAGAGGGAGCACAGACAGTAGAGGTAGCCATAGTAGTGTAGGGAATGTTACTTTTGACACAAAGACAGAGAAGACAAGAGTTTTTATACTTTTTTCAGGACACGTTTATTGCCATCTTAAAAGTGAACAACACGAAAGACAAAAATACATCAAAGCCAAGTGATTATGTACATGGATATTGAACATTTGAAGTCAGGATGACAAATCTTGGGCATAATGTACCGCTTCTTTTGTCCAAGCCTCAAAGCCCCAACATTTCCAGTCACGTACATCTTTCCAGTGAGGGTGTAAGTCACAAGCTACATACACATCGTCGTACACATCTTCGGTACCTAAAAGTGGACGAATCTTGTTTTCCTGTAGAGGTAATCGAGAAGTATCGAGATGAAAGCGCAAAGCTTTGAACAGAATGAGTTTCTCGTGTACATTTAATGGGACCACTTTCGTGCTTTTTGGAGTGGTAGGTACTGTTCATAAAGAGTCCACAAAGAATCGACTAGTAAACTGAATCCCAGAAAGCAAATCACTAAGACACACAATACACGTCGACCCCAATTCAATGGACACAGTTCTCGTAATAAGTGTTGGTAATCCTCCACCGTTTGAATAGTGTCATTGATTAACTTCCAGCAAATCTGTTTTATCACGAATGATAAAGGTCGTGGCATGATAGCCTGTTTTTACACCCTCTTTGGTGTGAGGTAATAAGTGTACTTTTTGAACAGCATAGGTTTTATTTTAGTACCGTACCAAAAATGTTTAGTCACTAACTCACACACCACACGTTGTACAGAAGTTTCCTCTTGGACTAAGTTTACGTTGTGTAAAAGATTTTGGTAATCCTCTAACTCGTCTTTTGGAATTCGGTGTATTAGAATCACCTTGTAAGTTGAACGAATGGCATCCAAAACTTTATGAATTTCACGCGATTCATCAATGTCTGACCACTGGAACACTTTCATCAGAATCAGTTCACTCATAGCATTCAGGTACCAGTGATTTAAATATCTGTGACGTAACGGATGCAATTGTTCCTTGCCTTGGACTTGTATTTTTATCAACACGCGGTAAATGCGTTCTCTCAACTCCACAGGCAAGCCACGAATGTTCTCTTGTAAAGAATTCATGATGATGTCAGTCAAACACTTCTCCTAGAGCGAAAGTGACGGATAAAGTAAGTAATTTCTGACCACTGCCATTCAGGGTAATGGTCAAGAATGGTAATAAAATCTTCTCATGTAAATGGTCGTCTAAAGTGGAATAATAGAAAGAACAAAGTCTTGATCCAGAGAAATCTGACTTGTTTGTTGAGTTTTGTCAATTTCCTCTTGTGAATTTCTCGACACAAAAGATCTACAGTCACCCATTGAGATTTTGCTCTGGCAAGTCCCAGCCAAATGTCCTTGTAGATCTTCTCTTGCAATTCGTTGGTAATCTTTGAGGATTATTTTTTTAAATGGAGCTAAAATACTTGTCAAGGGGTTGTGCAACGTTTGACTCCTAGCCAAACAGCTGGTTTCTTAAAAGACATGGTATGCCACTTCAGTCACGAGGTCCCATTAAAGGTAGTTAGTGACAATCGGGAGACCATCGAGTATGTTCCAGGTAAGCGGAATCTTTCTGTTCCCACTCGTGAAGTGACACACCGCAACTGAAGCACTTGACTTTATTCCCTTCGCCCAAGTAGATAAATCCGGCTCTGGCTAATTCTTCGGGGGTAGGCCCTCCCAGATATTTTGGCCATTTTCCTCGGAAAGTTTGGATCCGACTTTCAAAGTCACAGTATTCAGGCAATCGCACAGGGAACGAATATTCGTCTCTGACAGGTTCATTTCGATGAGGGTACGATGAAATCCGCAGGAATGTGCCCAGTTTTCGATGACATCCATAGGGTGGTAGTTGCATGGTTCCATAACGATGACATCCACCATGTAAACCAGTAAAGTGAAAAGGTGTACGATGATGAGTAGTTCGCTTTCGCATCCGTCAGTTTTGACACGCACAGCATCACCTTCCATGGTAGGTACAGTCATAGCAAAGTTTCCATGATGTGATACTGAATCGCTGTGGTCACAGCGTACGGCATCCCTGCCATCGCAAGGCACAGCAACGTACTCGAGTTTCTCGTTGGACTTGACTCACGTTCGATACTTGCTGCGTGAAAAAAAAATTCATCTTTCTCGCTTGGTGTTTGTAGTGACAATGAACTATCAGTCTTGGACATTGTCCCTTTTTATATGCTGACCAATATCAACGTGACCGTACGGTAAAGTGAAGTGATTGGGAAGACGTACTCACTTCTGGTACACGATTTGATAGACTTTTTCCAAGGGACAACTGACGATTTGGTGTGTGAGTAAACGTACAATCTTGTGAGGTTCGTGGGTGGTCACTTTAAAATTTCCATCCTGTCCAGACTGCAAGACTTCTTTCAATACGCCAAAGTTCACCACATGACTGGTGCGATAATTGAGAGTCAACAGTTTCACTTTACACTCGGTGTGCACTTCTCCTTGTGGGTTACGGTATTCGTAGCCGCAATTTTTGGGACCGCCACTTGCAAAACTTAGAATCTTGTCGTTGGGATGCTCGTCCGTCCAAGCTCCTAAACGGTCTCCTTCGATTTTAGACTGCTGTTGAACCAGACGATCGATGTAGATGCAACTGTCCGGGTCAAAATACAGCACACGATCTCCTAACAGTTCTAAAGCTTCGTAGTTTTAAGCGAGCATGGGCTGTCACGTAAGCCGCAATGATGACATTTCTAAATTAGTCGGCTTCTATAAAGTCCAGTTCTTCCTCGCAATTGACTCAGATCAAGTCCTCACAAACAACGTCCACGTGTTTCATGTATTTGGTTTTGTCGTGAATCATCTGGAAGTAGCGGGAAGGTTCTGTCAAATACTCTGTCTTGAGTAAACACGTCGTTATGCCATTTTGCCCCACAAACAATTTAACATCACTCTGGCAAACGATCGCCTTCCTTCATTTTTATCCACGTGGTCTAAAGTGATGCCTTCCTGCTCCCAGTATTTCTCTTTGAATATCTCTTGGCCTTCGGGAGTGTGGCACCAGGAATTATAGCCACTGGTGTCTTGTTTCAGTCTTTAAAAGGCATTCACGTAGTCTGCGAAAATACCTTTCTGAGTCTCGTCGCCCTTGTGGTATTTTTCTGTCTTGGGAAAGTAGGAAATTTCGTACACTTCTAACAGTTGGTATCCCAAGTTCAGAGCTTTGAACTATTCCACGCTGACCCACGTTCCTGTCAAGGCGCGTTCTTCCTGGGTGTGCTGGCAATGTCGGTCTTGGTTGCACGTTTCGGCACAAGTACGACACAACGGAAGCATCAGTTTTCTTTGGCAATGGTGAGGTAAAACGGGATGGAAAAAGTTCGTGGGAGGCAAGACTTTGCACTTGATCAATCCTTCGTATTGTCGAATGTTTTCCACGTTGATGTGTTTCGTCAGCAATTGCGGGTGCCCTGCGGGAAAGTGACAGTATTTGCACACGTAAGGACACAGCGAACACACGTCCAAGTATTTGATTTCTTCTCCTTTCTCCTCGTCGGCCTGGTACAGCAAACAGGTGGCATTTGTCCGTCCTCTGTACAAGCAGTCCCGCGGGTTCAGAATGTCCACCAGCTTGTAACTTTCCACGATGCGCTTAAATTCGGGATCGGTTTTCAAACGGTGATCGTACTCGTGTTCCCACATTTCTACCACTCGGTATTCCAGCTCTTCTAACTTCAATCGCCGCTGACAAGTGGCCTGGTACAAGTCTTCCATGGTCCGTTGTAAAAACTGATTTGTAGTGTTACGTTGAGGATAACTGATGAGACATCCGTGAAATAAGCACCCGTTAAACTCGTACACGATCTTGGGGTTTTCCAAGTCCCAGCCATCCACCGAATACCTTCCAATGGTCTTTTTGCCTCCTCCGTTGCGAGCGTGTTGGATCCATTTGTCTTCCTTGTCGCACAAGTAATGTAACCAGCGTAGGGCTTTGACCGAGTATTGACGTCTGACAAAATTCGTCGCTTGAGGACTTATGACAGCTAGGGTGTTTTCGGGCATGAATCGTTGACGGTACACTAAGGAACACGCTTTGGTGCAGGCTTCTTTCAAAGGATCGATCCCTCCGTGCCCCATGAACAGTTCTCGAAATTTTCCATAGCAACGCCGTAAAATGTCCACGTCGGAACGACAATATTTTAACATTTCTTCCTGAAAGTCGAAGGGGTCCGAGGCGTGAGTCTGGTACCATGCGTAGAAAGCTTCTCGTTGTTTGGTACGCATCTTGTCGGGGTCGTAGTAGTGAGCCTCAGGCAAATGGGTAGAACGGCGTGTTGATTGGCTTCGGTACTGAAAAAGTGTCGAAAATAGCCTTTGGCCATTTCTCTCATTCCAAACGTTTTAGGCATGGCCAAGTAACTCATCGAATCTTTAAACTGCACTTTTTCCCACTTGCTTCGAAATGATTTTGGCTCCGTTCAAAGTCACTTTAGGACGTTCGGTACTTTGTTCCGTGTAGTATCTCAACAGAAACTGACCATCGTATCCCGAGAAATTGTGAGCCATCACTGTGGCATAGCTATGACAATCTCCGTAACGTTCGATGTCTTCTTGGCTCCACGTCTAGTCGATGGGGTCTAAGATCCACTGGGCGAAATCGGCCAGAGTGTTCGGTTCCCGAAAGATTTTTTCACGTCCTCCAGGAATCTTGCTACAGTGAGAGCAATGAGTAAAGATAGACTCTTGGATGCACTTTTCGCACGCTCGGTGAGCCACGCGCAAATTAGGAATGTGAATACCGGTCTCTTGCATGCATTCAAAATCGAAAAAGATTAAATTGCCTTTCTTCTGGTCATCTTCTTCCTCTTCATGTTTGGAATGGTATTTCTGAATGTAGCATTCTTGTTCCAAATCCACGATTTGGCGACAAATGTGACATCGCTTCTTTCCTGAACATACGTGCGCCTTGGTATTATTGGTACGTATGCCTTGTCCACAAGTTGGGCACAATCTCAGGAGTTGACAAGCACATTTCTGCTGTGAACCTTGCGTCTTCAAATGTTGTTGGTAACAGGTCGGACTGACAAACGTGCGTTGATAAACTGGGCAATGCACTCGTTCTTGTCATTCGTCCAGACAGAGTTTAGAGGCCAAACATCCTGAGCATTTCGATCCACAATGTTTGTGTTGCTCTCGATTGTTATAGCCATAGTCACATTTCTCACAGTAATAACTGTATGACAGGAATCCGGTGATACTGGTAATGGTATCGAAATGTTCATCGTGATGATAGACGTGAATGTATTTTCCGTCTTTGAAATCTTTGCCTGGAAACAACAGAGGTGCGCGCACTTCTCGAGGGTGCACTTTGAAGTGTAGTGTGGAGCCAAGATGCCTTGCAATATTTGCATTTCAGGAATGTCGCAGGGTGTTCTTTGGACACGCCAACTTGTTCTAACAGGAGTTCTGGTTCTCTTCGTTATTTGGCTCGGTCCGATTTTTTAATTGCTCACCAATCTCTTTTCCATTCTGTCGTGTCGTTCTTGTCGGCATACGTTCGTCCCACCACAGTGGCACGGGCTAAACACATCTGGTCTTGAGAATTGTTTATTTGAACGAGAATCTTTTTGGTACTCAGAAGATTGTCCACCAAGAACAGCTTTCTGCGTCCCGTCCCTTGGGGAAGAGACACGTGGGTCATGTACAGTGTCGCTTTTCCGTCGGTGATGTGAAACTTGTCGTTGGATTGCTGTACGTGTTGAATCTTGTCCATGACTTTGGAAGGTGTCAGTTCTGCTCGGCTGCTAAACTCGATCCAAACGGGGGATTTCAAACTGTCGTGATGAATGGAAAGTCTCAAGCGATCGTCTTCTTTGGCCTCACATTGCTTTTTCAGTGTGGTTAACAAAGAATCCCACACACTGGTGATGAACCCCTCTGCTTTCTCCAACGGTACGTCGGACTTAAAATCTTTAAACTTCACCGTGTACGTGTAGGCCGTGGTTCTAAATTCTCTACAGAAGCGTTTGTCTGTCTCTCGAATGTGGTAGTACTTTTCAGGGTTTAGTGGTAATGATGGCCTTTGACTTGGTGTAGACTCTCTGGGCCTGGATTCTGGTTCACTCATGTCATTTTCAAAATCGCTGGCATGAATTTGAGCCAAGATTCATCTACTGTGCGAGGCGATAAATCACGTTTCTGCCTATTAATTTCTTCTTCTTTCTTTACCAAATGATGCGATCGTTTCATCTTGACTGCAAAAAGTCAAATGACTACACTTGAAACGCCATGGACCTCTATATATCAATGTCAGACCAGTGTATATATAAAGGGCTGGTGACTTCCCTCTCAGTATTTGTTTCACTCTCAAGCCTACCAGCACGATGGAAGAACCCACTCAGATCGAACTTCTGATCAGAGCTTTGCGAGGTGTCATACGAAAGTTTTCTTCAAGACAAGCCGACGGACTACTTCCCCTCCTTTCGAGATAAAAGTCAAGATACTTGCTATATCTGTCAGAAGAAAGGGCATTGGGCTACAGAATGTCCAGACAGTCAAAAAAGCAAGACCAGTGTCAAAAGAGACAGAAGTCAGGATAAATGTTATCATTGTCAAGAGAAAGGACATTGGTCATCAGACAGCCCTAAGAAACAACTGGAGCAGGAGGATAAAGAAGAGGTGCCCTCGGCAAAGTTAGAACCCCGACACGTTCAGAAAGAGAAAAGGGAGAAAAAAAGAAGACGAGAAAAAGGTAATGAAGAAGAGGAGGAAATAGCTGTGAAAGTGAAGAAATTAAAAAACTAGAAAGAGTAAAGAAAAAAGACACAGAAAAAGTCTATGAACTTTTTTAAAAGGTGTTGTGTTGTGTTGTGAATTGGATTGTAAAATTTGTACCAGAATAGACCAGACTGAAAAACGTAAGAGTCTCCACGTTTTGATTGTTTAGAATAATAAGGACCTAAACTCATGCGCTCACACACGTACATCGTGGGCAAAAAGGGAATTTTGAGTGTTAATTGATTTTGGTAAAATGAATACTAACTCTTTTCGAAAGAAGTGGATGGCCCTGAAAGGGCCTTTGGGTGTTTGTTTTTTTCCAAAATCAAACTCAGGAAATAGAAGCAATCAGCTTTAACTGCCCTAAGCTTTGCCAAGTCCAAGGCCTACTTCTGGACTTGCTCCTGTCGATGATTTGGTAGAAATCACTAGGGGTGGTATCTCAGATGTAGTAACCGGGTTGGGCTGTTTGGCTCGGGAAGGTTTTTTCTCTTGGATCGTAATAAAGAAGTCTGATACATTTGTTTCAGACTCCTTAACTCTGCCAAAATATCCAAGAGTACCGTTACCGTTTGAGGTTCACTGTTCTCCTTCTCTCCTAGACCTTGCTTCTTCTCTACTGCTACTTCCACCTGTCGTTTCCTTCTTGCCTCGTCTTCTTCTTCTCGCTGTTGCTGTTGAAGGAGAAATGCTTGTTCTGCCTCTTTCTGCTGTTGTAAAAATTTCTCCAATTCTTCTTTCTGTCTCTGTTTAAAATCCTCGACGTGTGGTAAAGAAGGAGAAGGTGGCTAAGGTGCTGGTACCGGAACAAATTCTTGCGAAGAGAGAAAATCTACTAAATCCCAATTAAAATCGACCTCTTCTGGAAGTAGATCTGTGTTGACTTTGGTAGCCACTGCTATGCCATCGCTTCTCGTCACTACGGCCGGTGCACCTCAATTCATCGTCTTTTTAATTTCCGTCATGTTTCACAAAACAATGTCGCATCGATTCACTGTGCACAGACGCTAGCGCACCTATATAGGGAATGTGACGTCATAGGTAGCTCTCTTCGGATTGGAAGACAGACTCCGCGCAGTGGCTGAATTTTATAACACGTGTTTGGATTGGTGAATAATCTCAATCCGTTTCGATCCGCTGTTCCACTATAAATAACCGCAGCTCACTTCATTCCCTTCACCTGTTCTCGTCACAAGATGTGGACAAACGTTGAATCCTCTACTCTCGTATCGTCGATGCTGTTCCGTACGGACTTACCCATGTATGTTAAATCATCATGGACCATTATCCGGATCACCGAGACGACTGTTCGGAAAAGAAGATGCTATGTGGAGAGACAGGGCTGCCTGAAGCGAGTCCTCATTTATGGTCCAGAGGTTAGACGAAGTTTGAGAAAGTGAAGGCGATCAGTGAGATTTCCTCTATGTTAACGAAATGGTGTTAACATAAAAATCCAAAGGCCCTTTTCAGGGCCACTTTCATATGCCTCGAAAAGATTTATTCTTTCTTGCCTATATGTATTATCTATGAGTTTGTATATGTCCTATTGTCTCTATACAAAATTCCCATTGTCTCCAGACAGGCCCAGGGTTTTGATTTTGTCGCTATAAATCTCGTCTCCATAGTGCCCCAGGGGGGTCTGTAATGTATTTTCCCTTTGTCTCTATAGCGCTCCACGATTCTATTCCCACTGTACCATCCATTATATCATATTCAGTATCCAAACGCCCTGTGTTGGCTTAAAATGTAAGAGAAGTAGATGAAATCTCACAAAATATCTATCTTACACAACAAAATACTATCCATTACACCCACTATACCATCCATTAAATCATACTCACTATCCAAACGCCCTTTGTTAGCTTAAAATGTAAGAGAAAGAAATAAAATCTCACAAAATAGACTATCTCTTACATTACAAAAAATAATATTCATCTCAATATCTATATCATCCATCACCCCACACGCAAGTCGAACTGTTAGCTCAAATCTATGTCAGTGATTCCGAAGACGACATGAGTGAGCCTGCAGCAATGTCCTCACTTCTGTCACAAAACCATGAGAGTCCTGATTCAGCCCCAAAGAAATTCGTTATTGTCACATTTGCGAGACCCCAAAACGCACTTGCAGAAAATCGAAACGAAGGCTTACACCTACACTGTGAAATGTAAAGAGTTCAAGTAGTGTGTAAAACTTAGTCAAATTAAAGATGATAATCAAGATGAAACGACGACGCATTTTCAAGGAGAAGCAGACACCAAGCGACAATAGAGATCCGTGTCACACAATACTTTTCAAATGTGCTAGTAGAAGGTTGTGCTAGCGATCTTGAAGAGGATATGATTACCTCATATTCAACGCCATCTACATCCACTACAGAGAGAGATTGAGAGGTTGAGAGGGAAAAAACGGTGGTAAATCTGATAGGATGACAGAATCACAAGACCAGTGAAGAAAGAAATTCGTTTGGTGTCTCATGAAGATTATGTTTTACAACCTAGTAGCCCAAAAGTGACTTGCAGAAAAAAAATTGAGAACGATGACATACACCTACACGGAGGAATTAAACGGTTTAAGCCAATGGTTACTATGTCTTTGTATGTAATGTTCATATGAAATTTTGGTACAAACGAAAGCTAACACACACACACATACATATACACACATACACACACGCACGTACGCACCCATACACAAATGTTACTGCATTGGGTGACAGTAGAACGGTGACTAGTGATTTAAGAGATGGACAGACAGACTTAACGTTACAATGCAGAGAGAAAGAAAGAATGGAAAAAGACGAAAATGTAGGACATCATTTTTTGGTTCTGTTATTTTTTAAAGGTATTACAGGACAATGATAATTAAGACAACGATATATTCTATGTGAGAAATGTTCATAGACAATTGTTTCCATTCGCCCATAACATTTGTTAGATATCCCAAATTAGGAGATGTCATGTTTGGCAGCACACGCTACAAACAATGTGGCAAAGTTTCCAACAAAACTACGGACATCACCAAAACAAAGTCTGGTTCTACTTTACTCTTAAGAAACGGAGAGAAAAAATAGGACAAACACTGTTACATTTTCTGAACGCATGTTTTGGTTTTAGAATGAGAGTTTGCCATAGGCAGGGTCACAGAATGCAGTGAAACTCGCGTTATTGTTGAAAAAGCCCGGTGTTTGTTTTCTTAACTGGAAAACGGTAGATCTAATGTTAGAATTATTTTCCCGTGACATATGGCAGTGCTAAATAGGATACCTGATGTGTACAAGTTCAAATCAATTTTAAGATTTTATAGCATTCAACGATTTACTTATGGAAAGAAAGAAATCGCTCTACAATTTTTAGGGTATAAGTGTTTAAAAAAAAAAATTACACGATAAAAGAAACATGTCCCATAATTATGGTAACTATTCGTCACATTTTTGGAGAGAGGTTTCCTAAAACATTAACAGATACCATTAGGATTTCAATCAAATTTATTACGACGGAGAGAGAGAGAGAGAGAGAGAGAGAGAGAGAGAGACGTCACGGTACTGGACACAAACACACTACGGACAAGGGAAAGTTGAACATAGGTTGGGTTTGTATTATGTTTGCGTATTTGTTTATTTGTCTATGTCTATAAAGTTATATGTCCCGCCTCACTAGGCGATGTTTTTGTTTTTAATATGAACAGTACGGGTTCCCGCCCCGCCAGGCGCTGTTTGTGTTTGTTGGTCAGTACCGCGCGGTAGTTCGTTCCCGCCCCGCCAAGCGTTATAGTTTTTTGTTTTCCCCACTGTCACTGTTTGGCCCGATTGAGGTCAGCCACTTGCAACCTTTGTTGCCGATGTCCAGTACCATGACGTCATCATTCCTACTGTCCCTATACAAACCCAACCTATGTTCAACTTTCCACCATTAAAACAAACATAAGTGTCGTGATATTTTTTAAAAGTAGGAACAACATAGTCTCTCTCTCTCTCTCTCTCTCTCTCTCTCTCTCTCTCTCTCTCTCGTAATAAGTTTGATTGAAATCCTAATGGTATCTGTTCCTGTTTTAGGAAACCCCTCCAAAAATGTGATGAATTCTTACCATAATTATGGGAACTGTTCCGTCTGTCGTGTAATCTTTTTCAAACACTTACACCCTAAAAACTGTACAGATATTTCTTTCTTTCCATAAGTAAATCGTTGAATGCTATAAAATCTTAAAATTGATTTGAACTTGTACACATCAGGTATCCTATTTAGCACTGCCATATGTCACGGGAAAATAATTCTAACATTAGATCTACCGTTTTCCAGTTAAGAAAACAAACACCGGGCTTTTTCAACAATAACACGAGTTTCACTGCACTCTATGACCCTGCCTATGGCAAACTTTCATTCTAAAACCAAAACATGCGTTCAGAAAATGTAACAATGTTTGTCCTATTTTTTCTCTCCGTTTCTTAAGAGTAAAGTAGAACCAGACTTTGTTTTGGTGATGTCCGTAGTTTTGTTGGAAACGTTGCTACATTGTTTGTAGCGTGTGCTGCCAAACATGACATCTCCTAATTTGGGATATCTAACAAATGTTATGGGCGAATGGAAACAATTGTCTATGAACATTTCTCACATAGAATATATCGTTGTCTTAATTATCATTGTCCTGTAATACCTTTAAAAAATAACAGAACCAAAAAAATGATGTCCCACATTTTCGTCTTTTTCCATTCTTTCTTTCTCTCTGCAGTGTAACGTTAAGTCTATCTGTCCATCTCTTAAATCACTAGTCACAGTTCTACTGTCACCCAGTGCAGTAACACGTGCGTATGCGTGCGTACGTGCGTGTGTGTATGTGTATATGTATGTGTGTGTGTTTGCTTTCGTTTGTACCAAATTTTCATATGAACATTACATATAAAGACATAGTAACCATTGACTTAAACCGTTTAATTTCTCCGTGTAGGTGTATGTCATCGTTCTCAATTTTTTTTCTGCAAGTCACTTTTGGGCTACTAGGTTGTAAAACATAATCTTCATGAGACACCAAACGAATTTCTTTCTTCACTGGTCTTGTTGATTCTGTCATCCTATCAGATTTACCACCATTTTTTCCCTCTCAAACTCTCAATCTCTCTCTGTAGTGGATGCAGATGGCGTTGAATATGAGGTAATCATATCCTCTTCAAGATCGCTAGCACAACCTTCTACTAGCACATTTGAAAAGTATTGTGTGACACGGATCGCTATTGTCGCTTGGTGTCTGCTTCTCCTTGAAAATGCGTCGTCGTTTCATCTTGATTATCAACTTTAATTTGACTAAGTTTTACACACTACTTGAACTCTTTACATTTCACAGTGTAGGTGTAAGCCTTCGTTTTCGATTTTCTGTAAGAGCGTTTTGGGATCTCTCAAATGTGACAATAACGAATTTCTTTGGGGCTGAATCAGGACTCTCATGGTTTGTGACAGAAGTGAGGACATTGCTGCAGGCTCACTCATGTCGTCTTCGGAATCACTGACATTGATTTGAGCTAACAGTTCGACTCGCGTGTGGGGTGATGGATGATATTGTGATGAATATTATTTTTTGTAATGTAAGAGATAGTCTATTTTGTGAGATTTTATCTCCTTCTCTTACATTTTAAGCTAACAAAGGGCGTTTGGATAGTGAGTATGATTTAATGGATGGTATAGTGGGTGTAATGGATAGTATTTTGTTGTGTAAGGGATAGATATTTTCTGAGATTTTATCTACTTCTCTTACATTTTAACCTAACACAGGGCGTTTGGATAATGAGTAAGATATAATGGATGGCATAGTGGGTGTAATGGATAGTATTTTTGTGGTGTAAGGAATAGTCTATTTTGTGGGATTTTATCTCCTTCTTTTACAGTTTAAGCTAACATAGGGCGTTTGGATAGTGAGTATGATATAATGGATGGTATAGCGGGTGTAATGGATAGTAATTTTGTGGTGTAATGGATAGATATTTTGTGAGATTTCAACTCCTTCCCTTACATTCTAAGCGAACACAAGACATTTTAGATAATGAGTATGATATGTTGGATAGCATTGTGGTGTGATGGATAATATTTTTGTGGTGTAAGGAATAGTCTCTTTTGTGGGATTTTATCTCCTTCTCTTATATTTTAAGCTAACAGAGAGCGTTTGGATAGTAAGTATGATATAATGGATGTTATAGTGGGTGCAATGGATAGAATTTTTATGGTGTAAGGGATAGATATTTTGTGAGATTTCATCTCCTTCTCTTACATTCTAAGCGAACACAAGGCATTTTTTGTTTTTTTTTTTTCTTAACAAAAACTAATCCCTAAACACAAAAATAGTGATTGTGTGTGTGTTTTTGTTTGTGTGTGTATATGTGCGCGCGTACGTATGTGTGTTTATGTGTGTTTGTTTTTTTCCCTTAACAAAAAGCTTATCCCTCAACAAAAAGGGGGTGGGGGTGGATGTATGTATTTTTGTATGCACACGTTCGTTTATATGTGTGTGTATTTTGTTTGTATTTTGTGTGTGTATTTTGTTTGTTTGCGCGCGTACGTTTGTATGTATTTGTGTGTTTGTTTCTTTCCATTAACAAAAAGCTTATCACGTAACAAAAAAGTTTGTGTGTGTTTGTTTTTGTGTGTATGTGTGCGCGCGTACGTGTGTGTGTTTGTGTGTGTATTTCGTTTGTTTGCGTGCGTACGTTTGTATGTGTTTCTGTGTTTGTTTTTTCCTTTAACAAAAAAACCCGTATCCCTGCTCAATGTGTTTGTTTTGTGCGAATATGGAGTAGTGTGACTATAACCACTAACTCTTTTGCTGAGGTGATTGTACGTAATGGTTTGTTTTGTAGATAAAAATTTCCTTCTCCACAATGTATTGATAGTAAATAACGTGGATTTTATTAGTATGACGGTGTTGTTTTGTATATAAATTTAATTTAGATTAGCACTCTCATCGCTATGGATTGTTTGGTAGGTGATTCTATGTATTTAAAGTTCTATATCCCGCCCCGGCCAGGCGTTATAGATTTTTTTCCGCTGTCACTGTTTTGCCCGATTGAGGCCAGCCCCTTGCAACATTGTTGCCAATGTCCAATACCGTGACGTCACCCCATTTGTTCCATTCCTATTGTCGCTATACAGACCCAATATCCTTTATATAAAGCTATAACTCTTGACGGGGTGAGACAGAAAACTTGATAGAATGCTTGGCGGGGCGGGACATATCACTTGATATAACGCCTGGCGGAGCGGGACAAAGAACTTTATAGAACGCCTGGCGGACATTGTTGCCAATGTCAAGTATCATGACGTCACCCCACCTGTTTCATTCTTGTTGTCCCTATAGTAGATATAAAATTCCCTGTTAAATTCCCATAGACCCTATAGTGGATATACCATTAACTCCATGTTAAATTTCCCATAGACCCTGTAGTGCATATACCCTTTTCTAACACTAAAGTCCCCTTGACGATATGGTGGATATACCTACCATTCACTCCATGTTAAATTTCCCATTGTTAAATACCCCTTGAGACTAGGGTACAAACCCCCACATTTAACACTAAAGTCCCCTTGTCCGTATAGCGACCCAATATTCCCATGTTAAATTCCCATTGTCCGTAATCACACCCACGGTTTTGTCCATGTTAAATTCCCATTGTCCGTAAAGTTGCCCAGGTCCTTTTTGACTAGGATTTCCATTCTCCGTATAAATCTTGTCCGTATAGTTAGTGGCCCAGGAGGTTTTGTAATGGTAAGTCCCATTGTCCGTATAGTGGCCCAATATTTCCCATTTTAAATTTCCCATTGTCCGTAAACAGCCGCAGGCACTTTTGTCAGTAAACAGCCCCACGACCTTTTTAACTGGGATTTCCATTGTCGGTAAACAGCCCCACTTCACTATTACTGTCTGTTTCTATATCTGAAAACTTTAACAAGTCTGATCAGCTTTTTTCATTCTCAAGTAGATATGAACAGAAACATTTTATGTCCTGTAAATTAATTGGATATTTTTAAACCAGTGTTTATATTTTAATCTATATTATATCTGGATGGTCGATACAGATGATCCCTCAGTGGGTTTTTAATAGATTATATTTCGAAACAAACCCAGTTGTTGTAGATTTTGACAGGCTATAGTATTTTACCTTATCCAAGCTGGCACTCTCAGCATGAATTTATTCCTACTGGTCTAAACATATCAATATAGAATGAAATAATTTATTATTTCCAAAATTCAATTTATAAAAGTATTTATTTCATGACCAAAGACTATATCTTGTATATGAACAACATTTTCAACTTTACTTTCTACTTCGTACTTTTCGCTATGCATATATGCAATATTCTGTTTTATCAATCAACAAAACGTAGACGAAATAATTTGTCGTTATTTTCTATTCCTAGTTTAGTCGATACATTTAGCTGGATGTTTTCTGAACCCAGGTTTCTACTTAAAATTCTTCACAATAATGATTCAACTTCTTCCAAAACATAGAAGCATAGATCAGTTTATTTTTTCACCAAATTTATATTCATTTAAAAGTCAATTATATGAGTCTCACAACTTTCGTGCCATACATTTTTGGGGTGTGGGGGATGCGATTAATTTTTTTTTTTTTTTATCAAAATCAATAATATTCAGCGCTACGACGCGGAGCAAATAAGTAAACCACAAGAGCACTGATACTTCACACATAATCGGCAGTGATGTAATAATGTACAAGTGTACAAGGATGTAGGGTATAGTTTCGTATACAGTGGGAAGGGTCTGCTTTATTATGATTGCTTGTCATGGTTTATTCCAAGTGAACGACCAGTAAAACAAATAATAACTTTGGTGTGCATCACTTGTATCCAATCTACTAATCATCAAACGCTAATTTTCTTCTTACCATTCTGCGAGCCAGCTCTCGAGAATCACGTTCGGTCTTCATGGAAGCTCCCAGTCCCATCTTAACGTCCAAGACAAGAGCATCAAGCTGTTCAGCCGCTTTCTTTGAGATAATGGATGCTATAAAATGCAAAATGGATAGTAACCACCGTAGGAAACTAATAGCATTCAATTGTTTTCTTTTCTAATTTAAGTTATATCTAAAGCAGTATGGAAACGTTAAAAAATCAAATTTTAAAATTCCTAGACCAGCCAGCGGGTAGGGATTCACCAAACGTTGGATGGAGGATATTATTAAGCGAATGTGAAACAAATTACTTGACCACAAACTAATTTCTCGAGTGTATATAAAATAAATAAAATATTTCTGGACTGATCATAATTATGAAGAAAATTAGCGAAAAACAACACTTATTTGACGTTTCACAACGCAGCATAAATAAAAGGACAAAGCCACAATGACAATCTAAAACGATTAAACCAAACCAGACACAGAATTTCTGGAGACCAAATTTAATTTTAAACAAAGTCAGTATATGAAGCAGCTGTATATTTTGATAAGCTATTGGGATAATCAAATTTGATATAAATTCGAAATCATTTATACGTTTGAAACGTTTAACAGATTTTGTAAATTGTTGAATTTAAAAATACCTTTTATAGATGGTCATCTAGTTAGTTTGTTCATAACGCCTTGAGATAGTTTTTTCTGCAGTTTTCTTTGGATGAGTTTATACTGGTCTAATTCACTCACGTCAAGACGGCACAACCTCACTCTTTATTGCAATATGGGAGGTCCAGTTTATAAAACAAATATCAATCAGTTTTGGGAACACATTAAATGTGACAAAGGGAAACTAAAATCAACCGAATTGAACGAAAGGTTACTTGAACGATCTGCCTACCTTATGTCAAAGACTAGAGGCAGGCAGACATTGTTCATATGAAATGTATGAATAATACAACGATTAATAGAGCTACACCTTGACTGAAAAGGGGAAAAAGGGGAAATTATACACAAGATGATTTAGAGATATATTTAAACAGAGAAAACCAGAAAGGAACAGTATGATGATGGAAAGGAGCATTACAACGGGAACAACAATTATTGGCTAGAAAAGGGAAATACTAAATTATTTTAAACTTACTTAAACATAGAGCATATGTAATAGAAAGTTTAAACAGAACCGTAACGAACATGGAAGTAGTTTGCACAAAATGAAACCGGAACATGGTTTGAAGTTTAACCAAAGTTAATTGATGGCTACAATAACACTGATCATAGATCAATAGACATTACTCCAGTTCAAGCCAGCAAGGAAGCATGCAGATAAAAAGTATGGATCAGCATATTTGGACACATGATAACTGTTACGTCTGGAAAGCCTAAATTGTAAATCTGCAATCGTTTGCACAATGCTTCCTTCCTAATTTAATCAAAATATTTCAATCCGACAAGTACTGTAACCGATTCAGTTCTTTACATTCTGGAGGACGTGGAATGATATGATATAGAGGGCATGTTTTAGGAATGTTAGATATATTTAATTTGTTTTGTGTGTTTGGCTTTGTCCATGAGTATAGATTGCAAGGGTCATTTTGCAAACAATGTATTAAAAAGCTAATTTTTATTTATGATATAGATAATATTATAAGATAATTATTACTTGTAGATACATATGTTTACTTGGATCTTACTTTAGGATATTTTTACCCTTGGGAATTCCTGGTCTATCTGCTCTTTACTACCATTTTCGTAAGGACATGAAATTGTTTACAACTTAGAATGTTCTGAATGTGAACTTTTGACCCTCATTCTGGTCCTCTTGTTGTGTTTTATGATGTTTATATTAAAGTTGTTACATTATAATTATTTATTCCTACCTTAACATCTAAAGTGAAATCAGTCTTCTAATTGTGTTCAGTTTTAAGTTGACGTAATAATGTATATAAATTATTCAATGGAATTACAAAGTGTTCAGTAATGCTTTCGGATTAAATCGGTATTTTGCGACTATTGTGAATTAATTTATATATATTTTAGATTACACCATTGTATTTGCATTAAAAGACAGAAAAGATTTTCCCGAATGAAACAAATTTGAGTGAGAAAAGCAGTGCATCAGAAGATACAAAAGTAAATACATGTACGCCATGTGAATCTGCTTTGATTAGAAAATTTGAGAGCAAATATAAAGCTTATGTACACAAGTAAAATTTAAACATGAAAAACGTGATAAGGTGACGCAATCTAAACACTTTCCTATAATGGTAATGAATTAAAAGAGATAACATGGTAAAATATGAAGTTGATTTGAACTGCATAACAAAAAGGTTAAAACTCAGATAACAAGTTAAAGATTCAAAGCTAATCTATATGATTTTGAACAATATAAACAATAATGAAAACTACCTAATGTTGACGCAATCATGAGAACATTTAAAAAATTCCATCCTAAAATTTCATTCAGAGATACATCAACTACATCGATGAAATAAAATCCAGTACACCTTTAAGTTGAAGATATGCTAGATACCAATGATTTAAAGATTGAGTAAAATCAACGAGAATAGAATGGAGCTACATTAGAGGAGATATATAGATTGTAAAGAAAAATTACGAAAGAGCTGTATGTAAATCTGGACGACGTGTAAATGGAGGCTGGATGTATTTGCACAAGAAAAGTCAATTTTCAACATTCTTGTTTTATTTTCAAGTCTAAACAAAGGATATGACAAGGTTCACTTATAGGCGCAGAGACTATGAATTTTCGTCCTAAATTAATAGACTATAGTTTAAATGTGATTGTACATTTGGTATACGTTACGAGTGTTCATGGAACGTGAATTGCCAAACCGTCTGGAACATTCGTGCAGCCAGGGTTTAACTTAAGATTAAAAACAACGATGACACTAGTAAAAGAAACTCTTACTTGTGTCCTTCGATTCAATTGAATACAATAAATTGGTTATCTCACTCCAACCAATTTAACACAACAAATGGATTTAGCGCGATAAAACATTTACTGAAATATAACTTTAAACATAAAAACCATTACATGGACATATTTAACATAACTACACAATAAAACTGTATAATGATGCCTATTGGAAAATATATAGAGCACATTATGACACGAGGTTTTGGCAGAATCAACAAGTTGGCAGTGTGGATAGCAATAATTCACTGTTAGATAATATACACAAACGAAACAAAGTTAATCATATCAGTACTTAACCTCAGATTTACTTAAAGATTCGGAAACCGCTGCTTGACAGTAAAATACCTTCGACTAATGAACATGCTTTCAAAGCAAATAACCACGCCATAGATATGAAACAAACTAATGTTTGCTCTCTAACAATTCCATCACAGCATCACTGTAGATAACTCCTGGGAAGAAAACAAATAACTGATTTGCAATGATGGGTGAGAAGAAATTAAACTGTACAGCATGGGTTTTGGAGAGTCAATACCCACTGTTGTGTAAGCGGCATTTAAACGTCATTACATTTATAGAGCAGATACTATCGAATATCGTCAGCTGACGAAATGAATTCCATGATAGACAAAGATGACCTTACTGGATGGTTTTAAGTCTTCATGCAACATAGTACAGGAATAGCGGATGAGGGAATATCTCGACTAAATGAATGCATCAGGTTTTCAATCTGCCTAGTATGTGCATAACAGATACATCCATTATACAGTCTGTTTCAACAGTACCATGCAATATTAAAAAGGTAATATGTTTTGTTAATGGTCGAAGAGCAAAGCTATGAAACAGATGAAAGAAAACACCATGGCACCATTTCAATTAATACATAACAGATTCAAAAGTGAAAGTGTACAATGTTCTTGTATGTATGTGTTTAACGGCATTTTATAATAACCCGGGCGATATTGCGCACAGAGAGAGAGAGAGAGAGAGAGAGAGAGAGAGAGAGAGAGAGAGAGAGAGAGAGAGAGAGAGAGACGTTAGGAGGACAAATTCTTCTTGATAATGTAAAAGAGTTGTCCTTCAAGATAAAATGCAAAGAGCATAAACAAGAAAAACAATGTAAGTAAACGTTATGCAACGAAGAGTAATAATATCGATGATCGATCATGCTCCTACTGTCATATCTGTTAAAGAGATCTGATAATCAGTCGTTGAAATGACACATGATCATCTTGATCTATGGACAAAATCGAATTAACACAACACACAGAACAGTATTGACCATGAAAAATAGAAAGCAATCATTCGTATTGATAGCAATTGCTGCAGCAGATGTTATAATTTACTTTTTGAAATGGAACCTTTGTCTACAACTTGTATCAACCAAATATATAAGAAATCCATAAATGGCACAAAAAAATAATATGAAACGATGAGCAAGAAAAGAAACAATTTAGTCTGTAATCTTGAATAGCTTATCAAATTGTTAATAACATCAGGAACTGAATCTACTAATATTTCAGCTAACTCTATCGGCTGAAAATTTCAGCCATTATTAATATAATGTCTTGGTCAAAACAATATTCGCTCAGACGTCGAAGGGCAGTAGTGGTTCGAGTAGTATATAAATATCCACAGGGGCATTTATTTGATGTCTTTGTACAACTGTAGATTCTAATGGGTATCTAAGTTTTGTCTCAGAGTTTATTCTCTGAGCCGTCTGAAACTCAGGATTCGTGCTGTTTTTCTCATATCTCTATGATTGTCTCATTTTCACTAAACTTCATTTCATAGAATTAGT
>JAECUM010017208.1:0-10899 GCA_016617855.1 Megalonaias nervosa | reverse complement strand
GTTATTTTCTCTTTATGAAGTTGCTGCTAAGGATCTAAAATGTTAAAATTTGGGGATTGGATGGTTAAAGTAATTTTGTTAATCAGTAAATGTGATGTTATTGGTTAGGTATTGCTATATCAGGATGGATACCCTGTCTTTCATGAATATATATGTCATTCATTTGGTAGTAATATTTTGAATGAAGTACTATATACACTTACCTCTGGACTGTAATTTTACTTTTACGAAAGTGTTATCTAAAATAATAAATAAAATATATAATAATAATAAATATAATAAATAAGAAAATAAGAAAAAAAAAAATGATTGTTCGATTAGAAAAGACTTTCACAAAATACATTTCACGCCACTAAAAATGCTATAGTGTTACGACCATGTAGTTTAATTACATGTGTGTTAAAATTTGAATTCTTTCTATTTCATTTTTATTTCATTATTTTAATTTTTATTGTGATGATGATTATGTTCGCTGGGTCTGACATTTTGACAGAAACATCGTGTTTATTTAGAACATAAATGTAACTCGCGTGAGCACGATTTTTGCATGTCGGTTTGTCGATTCAAGTAAACAGTCGGCAAAAGCTATGTAAATGATTGGTTGTGACCACGGTCATTTCTAATAATACTTGTTGACATTCTGTACTGAGATGGCGAGATTTCGAAATCGCCATGTGTTCTTCGTGCGTGTACATGAAACGACGTTTTAGTTCGCCTTAAATACTCAGTTACCTGCAAAATAGTCTAGAGTCATATTTTAACACCTTAGAGGGAGTAACATTTTAACATCTTATAGAGTTTCTAATACCTTGAGAAGAAGGTATTCTTATGTGCTGGAAAGAGTTGTTCGTTCGTACGTCTGTAGAACGACATGTGTTTTGTTATTGATGATAGCTTTACTTCATCTACCTTTTAAATAATAATTATTTTCCCTGGAGAACTATACAACAGGCTTTGGACAAAGACATTTAGCGAAATTAATTCTAAACTGGAACAGAACAGTACAAATTGTGATTCACAGTGAAAATTCTGGACACTTGTGTGAAACCTTCGTCTGACGTCATCATCCGCCATCTTTGAACGGAATTGAAATTCAGACTACTTCAATTAGAACTGTTTATTTACAGGACTTGTGTTTTTCACACTTTTAGGACAAATTTTTGGATCTTCTTCGCAAACCGTAAGTCTTATTTCGTATTTTCACCTTTTCACTGTGTTTTCTAGGGAAATAAATTATTTTTGTTAAAATTTACAAAGCTTGTTGTCTTCGCTCTTTTCTTTGTTACTTTAAACAAGCCAATACGTAACAATAGTTTTTGCACGATCAAACACGGCTCATTAATAGTTTCCAAGTATAATTACTAATGGAGCAACCAACATCGCGATAACATTAACCCTCAAGAACATCTGCCGAACAAAAGCAAGACAGCAGAATGCTTGACATTGCTTCCAAAAAAGTAAAGGACACAGAGCTTGTAAATCTTGCCAGCATTTGTACAACAGTACGGATGTAAAGCAGACATCAAAATGATACAGATAGTGAGTTTGAAAAGTAGTACTCATACGCAGAAAAGGCGCTATGTTACAAACGTTGCAACCATGTGAGATATGAGAAGCCTCATCTGCATGGTTAAGCTCACAAGTAATTTGGAGACACAGTACTGGAAATCTAGGGGTTAAGGGGTCAACTATAAATGAAAGTGCGGTCGCCTTTTGAGAAGAAAATGAAGAAAATTGCACCAACCTGATCTCAAATACAAATTAGATATTAACAATACTTCTTAATGCACAATAAAATTTCTGAAGATTTAAAAAGTTAAACGATTGATTCCTTTGGCCCAGAAATATTACCGGTTATATATGTTCAGTAATTTGCTACAGCCAGCAGTCAGCCGTTTAATGACAACTCAGAACGGATTCGAACTAAATCACCTTTAGGTCTGGAGTTTATAATTTCAAGTAGAGAAGAAAATGACCTTTCATACACATTGTACACTTGACAAACCCATAAAAAGTCAGTCTCTTTTTTCAACACTTTCATGGGACAATATTGTCAGACTAAAAGAACAGCTCAGTAAAGCGGGTTCTTCCATACAAGAAAGGGCATATCAAACTGAGTAGATTAGAGCAGCGCGTGCAGATGCATTTGGACATTAGCTTTCAACGAGCAGTGCTGCTTCTTAGAAGAAAGCAAAATGAGTATCAAGATGCAAATGTACTCTTTTGGTTGTAAAATGCAAGCACATGCACGAGGTTTTGGTTTAGGTAGTATTCAACAGGTAACAGATGATGAGATGACGATTTTGGATTTTACAACACAAGCCACAAAGCCCCGACAAATAATAAAAAAGAAGAATTTTATAGTGACAACCTAATGTCGGTCAGGATATATTAGAAAAATATAACTTATAAATATCCGGTGATATATTTAAGAAGAAAACACGCCAGAGTAGATAAAATTATGATTAAATCGGATTGTAATTTATTAATTGTAGCCCGAAGCAGAAACCTGGATGTCTTAAATGTGTTATCTTTTAATGTCATTTCCTTGGGCCAAAACGATAACTCCTGTATTCCGGAAAACTAGCCAAGTTGTTCCTGTACGAGGATGACTAAGATGTGCCACAGACAGAACCGCAAACTAAATACAGAGAGCTTTGCCTTACGGATACAAGGGCTGCGCGAGAGACTTCGAACGCAAACCGTGGGATATTGGGATGGCCAGCACACAATTGCTGAAAATGCCCGAAGTGATATTATAATACAGTATGTGGTTATTGTAAGAAAATGTATTGAGCTTTGAACACTGAAAACCCATAACCACGACGAGGGTACGTTTGATTATAATTACCGAGAAATTGCGACAGATTGTAATAGGGGATAGTTTCGTGAAGTAGCTGAAAACAATACCTTTTCTTAAGTGACATGCCCATTCAGGTGGTACCATAATATTACTGTTTTGGCTCAAGGACTAAATATGCTAAGTGTGATTTTATGAAGATAGTTTTCCATATTTTGTTGAAAGTGTTCCTACTATATATATATTCATATACGCAGGCAAAAGTGGAAACGCCATAATTTTGTGTAAGATACAGAACGAGGGATGATATTTATGAGAAATGATGTCCTTTAAAATCGGAAAATTCTTACCATGCTTCTGTATTGTACTTTAAATTGCAGTTCATGCCGTCAGTACTCAATTATAAGTCGAGTCAAACTGCAAGCAACAAAGATCCTGATCTGCTGTATCATAAAGCGCCTGCAGATCAGGGTTCATGTTGTTTGTTCTAGTGAATACTCCTAAAAAAAACAACCTGCACAGACCTAGATCTGCCGGTGCATGATGGGACGGCAGTTCTAGGTTTGCGCAGTTTGAAATTGTACTCGTCTTATGAGTATGAACAGTGTTTTATTTTGTAAAACGTGACCATGTTAATGATGTTCATATACTACTATTTCAATATACTAAAGGTACGTCTGAAATATCCTGACATTTTTCAAAGTGAATTACCGGGATTTTCAATGGCTGCCATTTTTGTGATTCGAAGGTCGAAATGTTATTCAAGTTCTACATAATGTTTTTTAAATTTCCTTTGGGATTCATTATTTCCAATTTCAGTTTTGCTTGCAAAATAGTATGATTACGATATGCAATAAAATTCTCATTTAGAACATACAAAAAATTGAATAACTTAATATAAACATCGTTATTATTTTCTAAAGGTTTCCGAAAAATATTTTTAATATCGGCTGTGAAATAGTTTTAACTATACGATAAAACGTGTCGAAAAGGTTATTTGCTTTAGATATTTTAGCTTTAGTTGCAAAAACTTCAGAACAGTAGACGCAAATATTGTATAGGGTTAAATTGTAAACACGAACGAAAAATATTGTAACAAAATCTAAAAATAGATTATGTAAATTGAAGACTGCTATTATGACTATGTAGTATTGCAGTATTGCTACTATTGTTGACAGTTGATTTGACTGTATTATTTCTAGTATTGCAGACACTTGGTAGCAATAGACAGTTGCTAGTATTGTAGTATTGCTAGTATTGTAGTCAGTTGCTACTATTGTAGACAGATGCTAGCATTGTACTATTGCTAGTATTGCAGACAGTTGCTAATATTGTAGTATTGCTAGTATTGTAGATAGTTGCTAGTATTGTAGTATTGCTAGTATTGAAGACAGTTGTTAGCATTGTAGAAAGTTGCTCGTATCGTACTACTGCTAGTATTGTAAACAGCTTCTTGTATTGTAATATAGCTAGTAGACATTTGCTAGCATTGTTGTATTGCTAGCAATATAGACAGTTGCTAATATTGTATTATTGCTAATATTGTAGACAGTTTGCTAGTATTAGAGCATTACTAATACTCTAAACAGGTACTAGTATTGCAGTACTGTTAGTATCATAGACAGTTGCTAGTATTGTATCATTGCTAGTATTGTAGACAGTTGCTAGGTTTGTAGTATTGTAGACAGTTGTTAGTGTTGTAGTCCGCTTCTATTTTAGACAGTTGCTACTATTGTAGGCAGTTGCTAATATTGTAGTATTTCTAGTATTGGAGACAGTTGCTAGTTTTGTACTATTGTTAGTATTGTTGACAGTTGCTAGCATTGTGGTCTTAGAGTATTATAGACAGTTGCTAGTATTTTCATATTGCTAGTATTGCAGACAGTTGCCAGTATTGTGGACAGTCGCTAGTATTGTAGACAGTTGCTAGTATTTCAGTATTGAGAGCATTGTAGACAGTTGCCAGTATTGTAGACAGTTGCCATTATTGTAGACAGTTGCTAGTTTTGTAGATAGTTGCCAGTATTGTAGACAGTTGCTAGTATTGTAGACAGTTGCTAGTATTGTAGACAGAGACAGTTGCTAGTATTGTAGATAGTTGCCAGTATTGTAGACAGTTGCTAGTATTGTAGACAGTTGCTAGTATTTTCATATTGCTAGTATTGCAGACAGTTGCTAGTATTGTAGACAGTTGCTAGTATTGTAGACAGTTGCTAGTATTGTATACAGTTGCTAGTATTGTGGACAGTTGCTTGTATTGTAGATAGTTGCCAGTATTGTAGACAGTTGCTAGTATTGTAGATAGTTGCCAGAATTGTAGACAGTTGCCCGTATGCTTGTATTGTAGACAGTTGCTTGCATTGTAGACAGTTGCCCTTATTGTAGACAGTTGCCCGTATTGTAGACAGTTGCTTGTATTGTAGATAGTTGCAAGTATTGTAGACAGTTGCTAATACTGTAGTATCGCTAGTATCGGAGACAGTTGCTAATATTGTACTATTACTAGTGTGGTAGTATTGCAAGTACTGTGGACAGTTGCTAGTATTGTAGACAGTTGCTAGTATTTTCATATTGCTAGTATTGCAGACAGTTGCTAGTATTGTAGTATTACTGGTATTGTACACAGTTGCTAGTAGTATAATATTGCTAGTGTTGTAGACAGTTGCTAATACTGTAGTATTGCTAGTATTTTAGACAGTTGCTAGTAATATAAACAGTTGCTAGTGGCTTAACTTCCCCATTTCATATCTTGACCTGTCTCATTTCATGCACATGACCGAAACAGTTTCCGTCACCATCATTTTATCTCGAAGATTTATGTTTGGACCTTTAAAGTTGTTGTCACTGATGCTTGAAATTCTAACAGTTTTATTTATAATTGTTTCTTCAAATTTATTTAAGCACCCGGCCTATTTGGCTGCGTAGATGAGATCGTATAGTTGAAACACACATTTTTTTCTACTACCATACCTGTGTATACGACATCATCTGAATTGTGATTCCTTTTCTTTACCACTGACTTAGGTGGTATTAACGTCTCTGTGTTCTTACTTTGCTGATTCATAAGGCATATACTGCGTTTGAATGGTTCCTGAAATTCGTTACCTTGGAACATTTTGACTATTGTCAATATAAGCATTATTGCAATAATACAAATGCAGCTCCAAGAAAATACATAATGGTCTGCAGGTGATGCCTTTTGGCATATATACATTATCGACAAATGCTCCAAGAGTGTATGTCGCAAACTAAATTAACTGAATCAAGCCGCAAACAATCAATGGTTTCAAAAATATACCAGGGATTTCTTGTTACTGATGCTGATATTACAAACTCAGAAGTTACCAGTAACGTGTAAGCTAGCATCTTTAATAAGGCTGTTTGTCACAGAGTTCTGAAAGACGTATACTTTAATAAGTTCATGTCTATATGCAGTCTCCAAACAGTTTTGTACTACTTCCTTTGTTGAAGGAAATAACCATACATTCCAGTTCTGAGATTCATTTCATTGTTACCTTAACAAAGAATACCGGACTTGAAGTACACAACAACACCTCTTTTGTCATTGCATGTGTTTGCAGTGAGAAAGACAGTGATGATGTGTATGACCTAAGTCTCTCCTGAGAAATGAACAAGGATTCAATGTACAATTAGCTGACTCATCGCCAGATTGTAGCCAAATTTCTGATAGAAAGAATGTCAGTTTCCAATAATGCATGGTTGCTCTAGAACTCTTCAAAATGAGATCACAAGGATTGAATGTTGATATGGCAATACGTCCAGGAACTCAATGGCACGGGTGCAAAGTGAATGAAAATTTTCTCTTGAATTGGAATATTTTATCCGATTATCAAGGTTTGTCCCAGAATGGTTTGTTAAGTTTGATCTTGGCATAAAAATATTCATGTAAAAACATACAATGACAGAAGGCAACACATAATTGTCCATTATCAAAGTGACCGTCGAAAGAAAAAGCGATATAATCCTAGTACTTCATGTTTGGTTGGTGCAACGAAGAGAGTAAAATGTTTCATAGTTACCTTTGTTGTAGAAATCTTTACAACATTAAAACGGGCTTCATCTGGCTCAGTAGGAATGGGGCTACACAATATCTTCAGCTTTCTCTCTTGTTTTCTTTTAAGTTTGACGCTGTCA
Source organism: Megalonaias nervosa (assembly GCA_016617855.1). Lineage (NCBI taxonomy): Eukaryota > Metazoa > Mollusca > Bivalvia > Unionida > Unionidae > Megalonaias > Megalonaias nervosa. Next base: position 3,944 of record JAECUM010017208.1, on the reverse strand, counting down.
AAATTGGCAAGCACTGCCGAAATAAAACCCAACTTCATTATCTTGTTGGTGCTCAATGAAGCCAGCCATAGTTCCCTGACTGTTTAAGGTAAGTACTAATCCGGCAACAGATCTCAGAAATAAGCATTTTTCGCAACTCTACTGAGAGTGCTGCGGTATTTTGGACAGATTCTCAATTTATTTCAATGTATGTCTTCAAGTCTTTTACTTTGATCTCCAGCATAAAGGGAAAATCATAATGTGCAATCCGTCTAAAATCAGATCTCCACCGTCCTACACGAAGATCTGACAGCGACCTCTTAGGAGTCGTATTCTAGTGACATTTCAATTTCAATCTGAACATTAATCAAATCATCCGGTACACATTGATACTCTTCAGTCCTACTGGTCAGTCTCCTAAATGCGAAGACAAAACTTCAGATAAAATTAGCGATTATGATAATACCACAGGTTACCAGAACATGACCCCCCAGCGGCCGCTGTCAGACCTTCACGTAGGACAGTGGAGATCTGATTTTAATAGATTGGCATGAGGTGCATCCTTTGGATAATTGTTATCAACATCGGGACTGACTTGTCTTGGGTAGTTCTATATCTACATTAGCCATGTGTTGTTCTTACTCCGTTGAGGCAGACAGTAAATCTCACATTATCTTTTTGCCTCACCAGCTGATGTACTTATTAAATGTAAAAGAAATCTCGACAGGTTTGTAGAGGGTTCGGCTGGACCTGGGATCAGAAGAAACTCCATATAGAGCTCTTACGCGAACTCATTCGAGCTGGTCAAAACGTCCAAATACAAGGATGCTTGAACTACCAAAATTAACATAATCTGAGAAATCTCCTGTTATACCTTGCAGTCAGCTATGTACACACACAATATTTAGAAATCCATCCGTTGAAATGTCATCAATACAAACAAAACTCAGACCTTGAAAATGGATTCCATGAGTAGATAATTTTAAAGCATCTTCCACGATTTGCGGCAAACTGAGCCGGACTGTAGAGAGTGCTAGGTACAGTAGTGCCATCAATGTAAGCAGCAGCACATTTTGTTGGACCTCTCAACTGGAAACTGACTGTCTCAAGGTTGTCACGAAGTAATTTGCCCCACATCATATCAGCAAGGTGCCTAATGAGATGCCATTTTCATGTACGTGCTTTTCTTGTCACAAAGTAGGAAATTGCAAAGGCTTATGCGATCCCATTCCGTTGGATGACACGATATTTCTGCAGCAATTCAGGAAGCAATCAGCGCACATCCGTGCCTAAAATTCAACTCGATGAATGTGGTCACTGTCATGTCCAACTGGATGAAGGTCTGAAAAGATGATATCATGAAAGAACGATTGGATTTTAAAGTCGAAATGTCTTACAGATGTTGGTGGAATCCACCTGTATATTTTGTGTAAACCCATTCTTTGTACATCTTCTTTAGTAAGGTCATGTTCATACTGTCTGGCAGTTATTGTGATCGTCTGAGGCAAGTGAAACTTGGCAGATCTCAAAGTTATAAAGCTTGTTGGAATTCCGATATAAATTACGAGAGTATTCAGGTCTGACAATGTTCTTTTCCAGTATGGGTAATTAATTTGTGTAAAGCAACAGCGTTCAGTTTGCTGTATCAACTCTGTCACTGTCTTTTTAAAAGCATTTACAGCAGTAAACTCATTACCAGTTTTCCTCATGATACAAATTTGCAAGGTTATGCTTATATTATCCAGTATATGTTTCAATTCAGCATAAAACTGGTTGAGTACCAAGTCGTCAATGATTATGGCAGAAATCGAATGCACAAATGTAACAACTTCTGATTTAAATGGTTTTGGCCGATATTGAAATTGATGTGATCAGAGCATTCATTCCAAATCTTAACAATCAAAATTCAATAGAGTTCGCTAAAACATCACATAATGTATCAGTTAACATACTCATGGGTTTTGGACCTTCTCCTCAAGCTACATTTCTTGTAGACCTCGAAAGTATAATTTGGTTTCACAGCAGATCTGTTGGTTGCAAAAAATCTATTAACAGACGATCCTCTGACGCGCACATATTTTGATGTTCATGGTCATACTTTTCGTTACTTTTTTCTCCGACATAGAAGAGCGTTATAGAAGCATCATCATCCACATGCAGAATTTTTCAGCCAGATTTGGATTCGACTCAGTTTCAAAGAACTAGTTTCCCTATCAATATCAGCACACACTAGATTAGTCTTTCGAAGATATTGCAAAGCCTACATGACTGCACAGGTTAATACAATGGTAAAGTATACTGGGCTGTACGGATGTTTTCTTGTCAACTTCGTAAAAGCTACGCCTGTATTGCTTCGAAACTTTGGGAAGATTGATAAAACAAAGCTGATTCTTAACATTCGGTCAGTGGATGCCTTTTTATTTATTTTTAGGCTGGTTACATATCGACATAAAAGTCAGTCGTTTAGAAATGAGTCTTGACTCTAACCAGGTAGCCATCATTAAACAATTTTCTCCAGCTGTTTATGCATATGATCTTTTATAAACAAAGGAAATGTAAAGTTCAATGATAACACCTGGCAACAACTTGTATCGCCTTCTCTTTATTCTGCATAATGGGAATGGGTTTATGATGATGATGATGACGAGAAATGGATAATTGTCCATAGCTATTACATGCTACCTTTCAGATAAAACTTTCATGGCAGTCAAATTTGTTGTATGAAAATTAACGTGTATCAAATAGGTCTCTCTCTCTCTCTCTCTCTCTCTCTCTCTCTATATATATATATATATATATGTATGCATGCTGTATCTATGATACACTGTGAGATTTATAAACGTTTCATTCAGAGGAAACGAGGCTTGTTTTGATGAAAATGTATGCGAGTGGCATATGATTGATACAGCATACATACTATACATATATTTTATTTATATCATATGCTAATACACTTATTTGCCTTTTGAATGGAAAGCAGAAAGGATTGTGATGAAATTGTGTATCATGTTAAATTCATTTAGAAAATGGGGATAATTGATACTTTTTATCCTTCTTTTCATACCCACTAATGATTAATGAGTGGAAATGCATCATAAATCTACAGAACTAGAAGTAATAGCATGCAGTTCTAATGTTTATATACGCGTATAATTGCACATGGGTGGATCACAATTTGATATACCAATAGTATACCAGTGGTACATCAAATTGCTTTATACCAAAACTTTAAAAGGCATTATATATATATATAAGGAAAGTGACAGTCTTAATGACCTAGATTATATACCCAACATCAATATAGGGTATACAATTAGCACTGCCGATTCAATGGCTTAAGCTGATATATAGATCATCTTCCTTCGTCGCCATGATGGTTCTGCCAACCAGAACTCTGCCAACGCTTAGTTGTGACGTCATACAGGGAATCGCCGACGTTCGCCATATGATCTGGAACATGTTGAACTGTGGGCCTTTACAAAATCATTGTGTAACTCGTGCAAACAAAATTCGTCCACCTTGGATAACTCTGAAGAAGTGGGATCTGATCAAGTTAATATCTATTTTTGCTTATAAAACTATTAGTAGTTTGCACAGTTTTGCTTCGTTTGTTTCCATATGATTTCTTATTAATCTCACTTTCATGCATGACGGGTACACTTCTATCTTTCGCTTTTTACTTATTGAAGTTTCTTTCATCATCCACAGTTTTCTTTATTGCGTCCGACCTAATTTTCTCATGTATTAGATTGCACGTTTCTCATGCTTTATGTTGCAAATTGAATCGAAGTTCACCCTTCTTGGTTAATTGTTTGGCATTTTCCCCATCATCCGCATTGACGTCAATTTTGAAGTTCATGTCTCTTTTCAAGTTATTCAGCATTTCCTATGGCTCTATATGAAGAGTGTTTTTGATGTTGGTGCTTCTTTTCTGTTAATTTCAGGTAAATTGTCGACAGGTCTGT
>JAECUM010017207.1:0-28535 GCA_016617855.1 Megalonaias nervosa | reverse complement strand
TATAATATATATATATATATATATATATATATATATATATATATATATATATATATATATATATATATATATATATGCGTGCGTGCGTGCGTGTGCACATGTACATGTTTCTATATGTGAACAAAGACACGTAGAATATACGTATATGAATCTGTGAAATGTTCTCTTCCTAAGGGAAAAAAACGTTAGCATTTTACATGAATAAGACATGATCGTAAGTCATTGGTCTGCATTTTGTTTGCAACTTTCATTACTTTTGCTATGCGATTAATATTCACAGGAATTTAAAACTCAAGAAAATATAGGACTTCAATGGTCCCGCCGGATTCATGAAGAATCACATATTGCAATGACATTGTGAATAAAAACACTAAAAAGCACTTGATGTTCCAACGCCAGGATATTGCTAAAGTCGAAAGATCGGAAATTTCTCCTCTTGCAGTATACAGGATTACAGAGTCGGTCGAATGTGAAAGTTAGTGTCAGCTCCTAAACTAATAATCCAGCATTTTTGTCGTTATCTTCCATCTACTTTTGACCAGCTGATGCTCTGTTCAGTGCTAGTAAGTCTCAGGTGATTTGTGCTATTTTTTCTGCTAAAATGTTTGGATAGATACGATTTTATTTGTCTTAGAAGGCGTACGTTAGTAGTGAAGGGGAACGATGTACGGACAATGGGAATTAGCATTACAAGATCCCCCTGGGACTATATACGGACAAAATTTATACGGACAAGGAATATACGGAGAAAAGGTAGGAACTGTATACGGACAAGGGAAATTGAACATAGGGAATGTATTGGGACTGTACACGGACAATAGGAATTTTACAGGGGTGACGTCACGGTACTGGACACTGGCAACAATGTTGCAAGTGGCTGACCTCAATCGGGCGGAACAGTGTGGCAAGGGGCTGACCTGAATACGCGTTGCTCTAGGGACAAATAGAAACGTGGTTAGAGACAGGGTTAGAGACATAGACAGAGACATAGACATACATAGATTTATAGACATAAATCTATCACACAAAAACTCGACTAAAATTTTTTTAGGCAAGAGAGAATATATATCTTTCCGAGGCAGTGGAGTGGCCATGGAAATGGCCCTTGTTTTTTTGTTTTTTTTTTTTGTTAATACCATTTAGTTAACATAGTGTGTGTGTGTGTGTGTGTGTGTGTGTTTAGTATGTGTGCACGCGTACGTTTGTGTGCGTGTGTATGTGTTTGTTTTTTCCTTAACATAAAACACTTGTCCGTAAACACAAAATAGTGTGTGTGTGTGTGTGTGTGTGTGTGTGTGTGTGTGTGTGTGTGTGTGTGTTTTGCACGCGTACGTTTGTGTGTATATGTGGATTTGTTTTCTTTTTCCTTTACAAAAAACAATTGTCAAAAAAAACACAAAAAGTTTGGTGTTAGTGTGTTGGCTTGCAAAACTTTATTTTAGGTTAGCACTACTATCTCTGTGATTTGTTTGGTAGGTGATATGGGTAGTTGGTGAGAGTGGATGAATTCCTTCACGTCCGTGTTTGAGACATAATGTGGAGCGTTCGTCATTCGTACCATTCATTCAGGACAGAGACGTCGACCAGAGAACGTTGTGCTTGCTTCATAGAGGCAAGGGTGGAGGCCGAAAGCAGGAAAGACGTGATCCTATGTGCAGCCAGCGACTCACCAAGAATAAGAATGGAACGTGGCTGCGTAACGTGGACAGCATGCTGAGGATTAAGCCGACCAGCCCATCTCATAACTATCCACGAGAGGTTATATTCTACTATCGTCAGAATACAAACAATAAGAGGCAAGTGCTATGAGACCAATTTTCGGATAGGAATACCACCAGTCTGAATGGGGGAATCCACTTTGACTTGCGATGTACAGTTGCAAAGGAGGCGACCACCGAGATATCTGGGCGGAAAACTATCCAAGTAACAATTGGACTGTAAGAGAGCTACAAATAAGGGACAGCGAGAATTCCAGTGGTTGAACGGGAGGGGTCATTCCGTGAGAAGATATGAGAAGAGGCAGCCACCGGAGAAACTCTGGAATATAGCCGACCCTGAAATGTAGACCATATGAAAATGGCCGACGACTGAAAGAAGATCCTAGCCAGCCATTCCGGTGTGAAAAGGCCCGATATATGACCAAGATTGCCTGAATGTAATGTAATGAGGTTTACCTTTTGGTGTATTGAAAACCTCTTTTGATATTTTCTCTATTGTAACCTGATTTGATCCTTTACATACCACCACAAAAATCATATACTGGTTAAAACAATATGTGATACAAAATAACATGAGTCATTTTCACTTAGCTGATTGGTATTATTTTGGAAATAGAAATACACATTGTACACAGAATTCCAATTATATGAAAGAATCATTTAATGAATTTTTTTAATACTTATTTGATTTGGATAATTGCACAGGTGGCTTACACAATACTGGTATTTAAAAATTGTCCATTACAATTAACTGGGATAAATTTGATTAATAATAGTACGAACTGGCGTTTCAAGTACTTTGTTGCGCTTGCGCCTTCTGCCGGGTCCATTGCCTCCCTGCCTCTCTCGGACAATTGTACTTAAATGACGGAACGTGGAACTATTTCCAATCGTCTAAATTATCAGGTGCGCCGAAGTGTGTGTAATCATGGAACTGGGGTGTTCCCAATAAGCGTCTGGACAGTAGATACAATCTATCTACATGAGTGTGTGTTTGGTCTATTCCCACTCAAGTTAGCCATACATACAGGTCATTTGGGACTTAATTGTCCCACGACCTGTTCGACTAAATTAATCAGTACTCTCTGAGTGCACAAATGGTTGCGGAATGTTGCTCTCTTTACTTCCCCCACGAATAATTAAACAGCCTGCAGTGCAGGCCTAAACCAGTCGCACATGCCCTACCGGGATAAAGCGACTTTAATTTAAATTTCATTCATTCATTCATTCGCACCATTCAACACGGAATAAAAAATTACTTCAAACCACATGGACAAGATGATGAAATTGCAAGAGGTGGTGGATACCATAGGCATAGTGGAAGAAATGCTCATCAGAATAGAGTATGGTGCTTATAACCCGCACAGATTGAAAATGGAGATTAATAATTTGAAGAAAGGGAGAGAAATATTGTGAGACGTGATAAAACAGGAAAAGGAGGAGAAGGAGGACACAGGGAGAAAATAGGAAATGAGAAGATGGAATGACAAGGTTGAAAAAGAAGAGGAGAATGATAAAAGGAAACAAGAGGAGGAAGAGGAGGAGGAGAAAGAGAATGGGAAGAAGAAGAATAAGAAGACAAATATGTGATGGAGAAGATGAGAACTTGGTAGAAGAGAAGAAGAAAAGAGAATAATTAGAAGAAGAAGAAGAAGAAGAAGAAGAAGAAGAAGAAGAAACCCAAAGGTCCTTTACAAGGTTACTCCATTGTCTAGAAAAGATGCCTATTGTCTCTCGCCTAAAAACATTATAGTCGATCTTTTGTGTGATAGACTTATGTTCATAAATCTATGTTTGTCTATGTCTCTATGTCTCTAACCCTGTCTCTAACCACGTCCCTATGTCTATATCTCTATTTGTCCTAGAATAACGTGTATTCATGTCAGCCCCTTGCCACACTGTTCCGCCCGATTGAGGTCAGCCACTTGCAACATTGCTGCCAGTGTCCAGTACCGTGACGTCACCCCTGTAAAATTCCTATTGTCCGTGTACAGTCCAAATACATTCCCTATGTTCAATTTCCCTTGCCCGTATACAGTCCCAACCTTTTGTTTGTATATTCCTTGTCCGTGTATAGTCCCAGGGAGGTCTTGTAATGCTAATTCCCATTGTCCGTACATCGTCTCCCTTCACTACTTACGTACAGAAATTCCCAACCCCATCCTAACAGGTAATGTTTCTTCCCGGTTTTCCAAATGTATTGATTTCTACATTTTAAACAATACACCACATAAATAAATGCGTATCTCATGAAATATGTAGTTTAATATAACTTTTAATGTTACTGGTTATCAAAATTCTGATTCCGAGTAAATTAAAAAATCACAACTATTTGGGAGCTCAAGTAACTCATATTCGGGACAGCATATCTACAAGGCCGTTTATACCGCTTCATAATGACGCCACTATTTCGTGTTCAGCTTCTATCGTTACTGCATACATATTTAATCAACGTGTTTTGCAACACTACCAGTGATAGATAGATAACAATAATTAGGGGTAAATATGTGGCAAGGTAGTAAGAATGTATAAAAGTAGACAGATAAATAGAAGAAAAAAAAACTTATTGGATGAGTTTTATGCACATATAACACTTACAAGTCCCAAATCCCAGAATCAAGCATTACAGCGATCTCGACATAGTAGACTTGTTTTACATTATCTGTGGATAGAATTTTAAAAAATAAAACATTCACTTTGCATAGTTCCAGCTTAAATATTAACAGTTAATATAAAGGTGTGTATTTGTTGTATTTCTAATCAAGAAAAAAAAATTGATGGAATTGTGTTCACTATAGCTTCCATGTAATAGTTTGTATTGTTCGATGTGAAGGAGTATTCTCGGTACATAATAATGCTTGAGAACATTAAAGGACTATATTATAATAGAATTTAATGTGTTATTCTCGTCCGGAGTCATTTTACCATACTCATATGTAATATCCTCAAACAGACCGCTCCGGTGGCCTAGTGGTTAGAGCGTCCGCCTCGGATGCGGAAGGTCGTGGGTTCGATCCCCGGCCGAGTCATACCAAGGACTTATAAAAATGGTACTAACAGCTGCCTCACTTGGCGCTCAGCATTAAGAGGTTAGTGTTAGGACTGGTTGGCCTGGTGTCAGGATAATGTGAATGGGTGGGATATGATGCTATATGTCTGCGGCAAGATGCCCCAGTGCTAGACATCACTATAAACTGTCACACTGCAGACATCGTAGCGATATGACTGAAAAATTGTTAAAGCTACGTTAAAAAATCCAAATCACACACATACCCTCAAACCATTCTTGTTTGTTTCACCACAATTGTTCTCACCTCTATTATCTAAACCTGCGACGCGTCTAGACGATAACGTGGGGTCTGACAATGGAACGTTGTTTCGGTTGTTTTGTCCATGCGAAAAACTTTGGAGTAGATCTTTAAGTTTTTGTTCTACGATTGCCTCATTGACGTGTTCTGCATCTGCAAGATGAGAATAGCTTTATCATGCACGAATATATTAAGGTAAGTTAGTTTTGTATTGCCTTATTTAATGACAGAGCTATATATTCAAATACAAAATAAATAGGAATTTAAATGGAACACAATTTTTGATAAAGTTCTGCTGTGAGAAAACAAAGGCACGATGACACTAACTTTCTTTTGATCTCGTTTCTAGATTAAATCAACAAGTGAGAACGGCCTTACACCGTAATGAGAACTTTTAATCATACTTTTAATCATAACAAATAAACAAAGCAAATAATAACACAAACACGCACAAAGAAACAAACAAATGGAAATTATTAGTCGTATTTATACGCCACGTTTCACCAAAGCATTATTGCAATTGTTTCCAACAAACCTATTTTACCTTGCGTGCAACTCAATTTGCGTACAAAACGACGTATAGTTTATGTTTCAAATATGACAACTCTTACAGACCCTTGTTTGTGACTGACATTTCTCTTTGGATATTTGCTTGATCACGCAGAATATATCGTGTGCCATGGAGATCTGGAACATCCAGCAAGTCTCTCAATGTGATGTCGGTCTCCGCTGGACGAAGATCGTAATTTCTTTCTTCTATTCGTATGTTTCCGTTCTTGTTTAACGCGGAAAATAATATAAATAAACTTAGTAATATACACCCAAACAAAATAGCGGAGAGTGCTATCATTGGATTCTACAGGAAGATACATGTGATAATATGAAGTGAACTTCTAAAACTGGAGAATGAATATAATCATATCGGTAACATAAGTTTTACTCTGCACTCTACTGAGATTCTAACCTGGATGCGCTGGTAACTGCGCTAATTGCCTTATCTGCACGTACCAACCACTATATTACCCAGAATATATATATATATATATATATATATATATATATATATATATATATATATATATATATATATATATAAAGTGATACATATATGTCATGGATATCGTTTCTTTTGTTAAAAAATTTCATATAATGCCTTAGTATTAAGGCCATGGGATACAAAGTATCCAACCTATGAATCCAGTAACTTACTTGAATCTGTCTTTTCATCTCTATGCGCAGTATGGGCGCGATAGAAAAATTGCATAAAACATGATTATTTGCATTGAAATGGGTTGAATCATAGAGAACACATGAGGTTGCATGCAACTGATTATATGACAGTGGTGATTACTCATTCTCTTCGAAACTTGTTGAAGATTTTTGCTGAGTATATTCCATTTACAGGTCATCAAATAAATTACATCTCTTGATGTGGGGTCAATGTTATATCGTGGGGAATGTAATTATTTTGCATTAGAGCTATTTTATTAGGCACCGTCTGTAATATTTGGTACATTGATAGCACCGATGTTTCTTACATTTAGAGGAAGAAAAGCATCTTTTTTTATCTTTCTTTCGGATTAATTCTGATAAAAATTCTCGTAAATTGCTAAGTGTTCTATAAGCACAAATTGCCTTACCTTGGTATAGTGTTGGTACGCTGTATTTATTTGATTAGTTGAAGCGACTTCAATATCTAATAAATGCAAAGCCTAGATTAAAAAATAATAATTATATTGTAATATGAGAGGAATTAAATCTTTCTCTTTCGTACATTTTGTTTTTACACCATTTCCTCCTTAGAAATAATGCTATGATGTCGCTTTTGAGTAGTTTCATGAAATTATTACTTGTGAGACAGGTTCTACTCAAAATCTAAATGGGAGCAACGTCCCCTAGGCAGTGGAAAAGATGAATTAATTTTGTTAAAATAACCCATATTCTTTTAAAGCAAAATAATTCGATTCACGCTCAGAAATATTTTCCGCTTTATCATAAAAAAATTCGCTGATTTTCAGGTTTATAGATATATTAAGCAGGACTTCAGTTAATTTAATTTATCATTTTGAGAGAAAATCGTAGTTCTTTACCTAGAGGTATATAACTACTGTCAGTAAATTTGTATACATGAGAGCTTAACATTCTCTTTAAATCTCTCATTTAGTCACATTTTAATGAAGACTGCTATTGTACGGTTTGAGTCTGCGCCAGCACCTTACCATCCACCCAAAGTAATATGTGAATACCAGTCTGACGGTGAGTTGCGCATGATGCCGATACTATCGAGACTGGAAAATGCAAGTTGAAGCTGTTGGTCCTGGTCTATGTTGCTTTGGTTATTGGTTACAACGACGGTGTTATATGCCCCCTTCACACCGAGCGCGTGAATGAACAAATAGAATGGATCAAAATTGTTTCCGTATTGAGACGTGCTTGCTATTTAGCTATATATTTCCGTCCTTTAATAAGCGCTCATCGTTGACTGGAAGTACTCGCACATGTACTAGCAAAACACGGATAAAAGCGGATTTGTTATAGCAATGGGAGCGTTTTCCATCAGTAATTACTGAAATAGACGAAACAGCATTTAACACCGAAGTAAATTAACAAAAGCTTCAAATTGGTATGCATTCTCGGACCATGGGAAGTGAGCTGGCAGCTTTTGCAAACACTAAGATATTGTGTCAACGGAAAGACTAGACGCATGCACGGGTTGGTCGAATCCGCCCTGTTCATGATGTATTCTCCGTGGTCGTTGGGCTGTGTTTTCTGTGGACAGACTGATCGAATTAACGCCAATCTGTAACTATACATCATCGCGGCAGTCACCGTTTGAAGCTCGTTGTTGTCCTCAATACAGCTACCAGCTCTCAGCTCCATGGGATCTTATAAGGCTATCCTCAAGAACGTAATCCAACTTGCTTCCGGTGTTTTGAGTAGGTTATGAAACGTGTTTTGATGTTTGCGAATATATATTATCTTTTCCACATGTTCTTGTAACTACTTTTATTAGCTGTAGCGCCATTATCCACCATTTAATTGCAGTTTTCATTTAGGCATGTGCTCCAGCATTAACATGGCGCATGACTTGACTTTGTCATTGAGACTTGCCACCACAGAAGAGGTGATGTCTTGTGACCGTTCAATGATGAATGCTGCACCAGATCCGTGTTATAAATGCTGTTCAAATTTCGGGTCGCATTAGTTTATCTTTTCAAACGTGAAACCAGCTTTTCTGGAAAGGTTTTGTATGGAGCAGGAGAATAGTTGCATTTCATTGCCTGCACATGCGTTACGGATCTACATTTTGCACCAGGCTTCTTCTTTTAATCGCATTAAACTTGTTGCAGTGTTTGGCAGGTTACCATATAGATGACAAAATATACATCGGTTAAATGAACATTAGTGCTCGCACTCTCAGAGTATAGGTGGCCCTGGCTCCTTTTTGTGGGGGTGCGGGTGTTTATAGGCGATCGCCAACGTTTGCCCCAAAGGCGGAAATACCCGGCCTAGAAGATGTAATTATTACCACTAGTGCATGCACCAGGGCCACCTTTAATTCTGTGTCTTTAAACGACGACAGATTCATGTCAGTTGGTGGGGTTACGGAAATACATGCGTCCGGTCTGTATTGCTGATATTCCACACAAGATGTCCAGAACGTTGGTATTTTATATTCAGCAGCGACAACGACGCTATTGCGTCCAAGAAATGCTATAACCATCTTTGGCTTGCTCTTGGGTAGGAATTTCGAACTCACGCTAAATAGAGTAAAGCCATGGGAGAACAATCAGACTAGGAACATGAGACATTAGTGGCGCCTGAGTAAGAGTTCAAACTCATCCTCAACGAAGTCGACAAATGCACAACCATGCAAAATGGAATACGAACTGCGTCGCAAAAGGCATATATTTCATTTTCCATTGATGAAGTGGAAAGCAACAGAGGCAATAATAATAATAATACTAATAATAATAATAATAACTAATCGCCCTCAAGAGAACATCAGCGAAGTCGCATTTGAAAAGTCATAAAACGCTGTGAGGTGTTATGGGAAGAAGAACCAAGAAAAAGAAAACATCGAAACCTCAGCAGCTTTCTGATGAGGTCTATTCCCTGCGCGCCACCATCATAATATGCAGAAATGTAATATTGAGAAAAAATTATAATTTGTTGTCAAGCACATTCGATACAAAACGCCAGCTGTCGGTTCAGCTATCATCATCGGTCGGTATGATATTAATGTCTACTGTATAAGGTCGTAATCTATGAATATAGCTGTTAATATATTTGTTCCGACAATCCGACGTTGCTGCTTATACTCCCACCCCACCCACAAGCACGAACAAGACAAAGCTTTAAAAGGCACGAAGGGATCAATAAAAACCACCAGTAAATATTTTAGCTGATAGGCAAACTAGATAGAATATATCTAAACACGATGACAATTGTCAATAATAATTCATTTATTAATTCATCCGAATATGTTCCTCGTATTTGAACAACATGATTCAACCACTCCAATAGCCGTATCCAATCTATAGAATTCGTTAATTTGCATACAGTTGTTGTTCAAGTTTATGAAATTATTTGTACATGGCCTTATGAGTCATCTCTTATAACCTTCTCATATATCTCTGACTATTTAAAACTAATCTCAGTAGAACCTCTTATATAGGTTACTGGCATTTGCAAAGCAATCAGATTCTATCGTTGTCTATACTTATCATGTTGATAACAAAACATTCTTTTAATTTTATATACATGTCAAACTTATTGCATTTCACTGACACTTACAAATACAAGTACACATGATGATATTACTGTATAGCATAGAATAATTCCTTGCACATTAGCAAGTGTATTTAACATAAAATTAATTTGCCTTTGACTCAGCTTAAGAAGTTCGTCCTGTACACGAGCCAATCGTGAATATTAATTTTTGTACACATGCCAGACTTATTACACTTCATTGATGATATTAATTATCATCATCATCACCATCAATCCCTTAACCCAAGAGGTCGTTGGGGCACCACAGTTGACTTTACAACCAATTCTCTTCATCTTTCTCCGTTTTCTACTGCCCTTTGGGAATCTCCAAATCCCACGCCTGTCCACTCCTTAATGTTGTCTTGATGATATTACTGTATAGCAAAGAATATTTCCTTGCACATTAGCAAATGAATTTAACATGAAACTCATAAAGTAATTTGCCTTTGCTTCAGCTTATGACGTTCGTCCTGTACACGAGACAATTTACTAGAGAGATTTTAAGGCTGCACATAGCATTGAAGGCTAACGCTTTCGAATCCTTGTTTTTAATTTGGATGTTTTATCTGAATATAGTAGCTTTATGTAATTGTTTATATGGACTATTATCATCTACTTGCAACTTTTTGTATTGTCTAGTTGATCAAGGAAAATATAAAAGTTTTTAACGTTCAAGAATCCGCAAAATTTGATATATGTATTTATAGATCTCACAATATTTAGTCCAGGAGAGAGTACATTGTGCTATTATAACTTTAGGTTATGTTCTCCTGTTCAGTATCTTTGCTTGATTCATTATCCATTGGTAGCCATTCTTTCTTTGACTGTTCTCAAGTACATTTTAAATTATGGAATTAATCAGGTATTTATATGATCTTGGTTTCATTCTTATCGACTATATACTATAATATATTGATTTTGTCATTGAAAGTAGTGTAATAACCATCTATAAAATCTATTCTCTGCAACGAAATTTATCATTACTACCACAGTTATAAATTGACCTGACAAAATGTATTTCTTTATAAGATTATCTCTCCACGGTATGGAATTTAATATCTCGCCACATGATCTTAAGTAACACAGGTTATGACATTGTGTGGATTTCTTTTAAAGTAATTGGAAAACACGCCTGATTAGGATTCCTCTGGTTTGAAGTCCTTACAACCATTCAGTAACCATAATAATACCTGTATATTCATCACAAATTATTAATTCATTGCTTATTATCTTCCTCAAAATTTCCTCAAAATTATTCGACGTACTTGTCGTAGAGGTTACATTCTTGTTTTGTTTTAAAACGTCATTGTACGCATTTTGTCTTTTAAAGTTTCTAATAAAGTTACATCAAGCCTTATAAAAACAAAAGGAATATCACGACCTGAAATGCACGAATACTAAATTAACAACTGTAACATTTGTACCATCAAAACAAATTCCCATTCCAACATTTTTTAAGGCTAAATAAGTCTGCATGCTGTTTAACTGTGTTTCTTACATCCACAGCACATGAAGTTCTAATGTTCCATCTGTTTGTCTAAATTATTCTTTATTTAACGAATCTCCATCTGCCTAAAATAAATTTCATGACCATTACGCACTACCTCTCCGATATAAAAGCATAAACTCTGTAGTTAATAGATTTTCTCATTTATTTTGAATGATACTATCTAATTAGATATCAAATAGTCAATCTTTAGCTGACTCAACGAAACTGGAATTACCAATATTATTACTTAAAAACACACTACAATGTAAACTAAAAAATATATTTCTGCCTGTTGTTCAGTAGTTTTTATCAGTTTTTCTACCTCATTAATGCTATTAATTGCAAGACATTTGCTCATGAAAGATGTCATTTCCAGTACAATAGAATCTGACATTAACTTTGAAATTATTTCAATGCTTACATTTGCAAAATGTGATGTGGGATTTTTTGTAATATTTTGAATCTATGTTGTCCAATTCGATATCGATCGAGAGTTCATGAGTTATTTTTCATTTAAAATACCACTTTTTAATTCCTTATTACAGGCGGCAATTAAACTGTCTTCAATTAAAGTTACTGATTTCAATATTTTGTTAAGATTATAAGAAAAGCCCTTTTAAAAGTTGGTTGACATATAATACAATGGAGGAAAGTGGATAAATGGTTGACAACGAACACGGTAATTTTATTAAGAGTTATGTATACAAGTCTACAAGCTAAAGGAGCATGCATGAAATACTAGCAACAGTACAAACAATAAGGACTAGGGGACTCCTAAACAGGACACAGCTATAACTAATACACCTCATGATATAAAATGCATTGATCATGACAGAACTGAATAGGTGTTTACTACTATGTAACTGCCTGTACGAACTAGCGCAATTAAATTTCTGCAATAGATAACATAGCAAGTTAGTAGACTACATAATCTATAAACCTGTTTGCTCCTACAACTTATTCAGTACCAGACGTGTTAGATTCATTCACGAAAAATGTTTTATACATTTTGCCGCAGAGATTTCGGATGTCATCTCTGGAGCTCGAAATTAAGAACATCAAATTAAACTTCCGTCCATCTTAAAAAAAAGTAAAAAAAAAGTATAATACGAGCCTATTGGTTTTTTTAGTAATGCTCAACAATATCTTTTTTTAACATCCTGAAATTTGTTTGTACGACGAACATCTTTGCAGGGCTTGGACAGAAAAAAGGAAAATAAAAACAATAAGATATCTTTAGGATATCTAAGTCCAAGCAAGTGAATATCTACAAATTTGATAATAAGAATTTACGTAGGTCCCAAATTTCACCAATCTGTTATCTTTACAAATTGGTAGGTAATATCGTGCAGTTTATATTACCGACCACTACTTAGGTCAGCAAAAGCCAAGGCTTTTTATTCTTCATATGGATCTTGGAGTACTGTTTTTACCTACAGACACGCCTTGGTGGTTGTTGTTCTTCTTGTCGGTGGGGTGATATTAACGGACCCAGGAGGTCTAGATTTCAATTAAACATAACAACTCTATTTTCAAATTGTACACGTTTTAGTTTCATCATAAACTTACCATGACTCTGTCGCACTGTCCGTTTAATCTTCTGACACACATAACGGTCATGAACACCCCATTCTTCTTATCTTGGTAGTAAGCTAAGTCCTATTCAAGTAAAGACACGTAAATTTACATTAAAAAATAGACAAGAGGTAAAAATACACTGTAGATATTTAGTTAAGCAGGCATGCAAATAAGAATGTACATTGATTGATGTTCGTTTGTTACTTAAATAGATATTTGTGTACCTAAATTATCAAGTAGATAATTGGGTATGTACACATAGTTTTAGATTGATTATGTATGTGGTTCATTAGATAAAGAGTATTTGAAAGGGTAGACTGGTAGATGAATGGGTAAATTTTGCAGCTTATTTAGTGCCGAGGTAATGCATAGATCCAAACCTGTCAATCAAATCGATACAAGTACGACAAATTAGATTAAAGTGTTCGGTGTAACGATAAATATCCACCATGTTTTACCCACAAACAGACGTGCGACAATACTGCTGCACAATGAAATTAGACCTTTAAAGATGATGGTGAATGCGATAAGAAAAAGCCTAATACATCTATTAATTTTGTATTATTAACCACTAAAGTTGGACAATGTGCCAGATTTGCTCGTAAAAGGAAATAACCTAGGTGGTTTTAGAAACTCTGTTCCAAATGGTTGATAATAATGATAATACTTGTTGCAAAATTGAAGTGTAGTTGGAAATGTATAGTAGTAAAGGAAAACCAGGTTTCTAGTTCAACCCACCCAAAACACACTACCCCCTCCCCACCCCCTCCCCCCCAACCTGTTTTTCCTTTACTACTACTCCAACCCCTTTACTACCCCCCCTCTACACATAAACTTTAACTACATTACCTAATAAGGTATATATATAGCACTTGTTTACCTAATAAGGAAGTCAGGTACACAGGTAACTTATCAAGCATAACAGTAGAAGATATAGCCACTTGTTTACCTAATAAGGAAGTCAGGTACACAGGTAACATACAAGAATAACTATTGCATGAGTAACAGACATCGCGTGATTATACGTAATTTTTCAGTACGTAATGCGCATGCGTAGAATGTTCTCGAACTAGATTGAGTGCAAGTATATAAAAGGCAAAACGCGCTTTATAAATCAGTTTGCAGGAGTTTGACCAGTACGAAAGATCATGCGGAAATTATTACACTTAAACATTTGGGCGGATATTCACAAAGCGAGAAAGGTAAGTGATATTATTATTAAGTTTAGATAATATTTTATGTTATATCATACTTGTTTTGATAATCTTTTTCATACTTATTAACCCTCATTGGTAGAATATCTGTTAACATACTGTCAATAGTACGAAACTCGCGTATTAAATCGTTCATATCATATTTTATACCCCGCAAGTAAGATCGTATCTGATCAAGTAATTTTTTATAGGTGATACTAGCCGTTCGACAACTATTTTTTTTAATCGTGAGTTTAGGTTCTATCTTTTTACATGCAGTTTCAAGAGAAACACCAATGCCTGATAATATTAGCAAAAATAGGTTTAATGATGCACCACTTGAAATTATACCAGATCCGGTCAATAACAACGGTAAATATGATATTACTCGAAGTATTTTGGTATAATATTTGTAACATTTTTTCACACACCAAAGTTTTTTATGATAAAATTTGTAATATTGCATTAGAGCATCCACATCTTGTTTTGGAATTTCTTTTGAAATGTGATTGAAATCAAATATATATATTTTCATTATATAATGTTAATTTACAAAAAATATTGGTTCTGGTTTGATTAAGTAATTAATTACTATGTTTTATCTATAAATACCAGTGACTTCTGCGGTATATTTGATAGTTTTATTTTGTGGTGTCCACATTGATGATCCTGATGCTACTGTGTATATAATATTTTCAATCGAACTGTGGGGGATTGTATATTGATTTATTTTCTTATTAATTTCACTAATATCATTTTCTAAACTCTATTTTTCTGTATATATATATTATTAAGTTTTGCTTCTATATCAATTAATTTTTTATTAATATCATTAAGTTTTATATCAACATTTGATGGGCTTCCAAAAAATTCATTTTTAAGTGTGTTTATGTTTCTACGAAAACTTAAAAACATGTTCACGTGATTAAGAAATTCATTTTTGAGTGCTGTTATTTCATTACTGATTAGAACTTCCTTATCATCAACGTATTTTTTATTAACTGCATCAAAATCCGTCTCTGGTCTTCTGAGATTAGTAATGCCATTATTATTCATGTTGAGAAATGCACGCATTATGCCACCGTTGACCAATACGTACTTAGATTCTTGATCGTCGACATATTTCTTTGTTGCGGCGTCATCGTCCTCAGTTGGGTTTCCAAGGTATGTAATCTTGTTCTGGTTCATAATAATGCTACCAGTAAATGAATCACCAGCTTTTTTGACATAATCATTAATCGAGTTACCGGAATCTTGTATCTTACCTTGATTTGTAAAAGTAACAATATTATCAACAACCGCAGCAGGAATTCGTAGAAGTACATCTGGTAGTTGTATATTACTTGTCTTTAATCGTCCTTGTTTATCCTGGAAAATAACAACTTCATTTGGATCTACGCTTGTGAGATTTAATAAATTATCAATTTCATTTCTTAGCTGATCAATAGTTGCGTACTTATATAAATTAACTTGATAACCTTCAGTCAATAAATCTCCTCTTAATGTTCCAAATTTTGTATAATAGCTCATTATTTATTGTTTTACATAAAATTGTTAACATTATTTAGTTTAATATTACATAAAATTATATAACAACGATGGCGTCGATATTAAACTTTGATACCAAGCGGTTGGTGAAACATAAACATAACAATGAACTTACAGATTGTCATTATCTTATTATTGGGCGAACTGGATCAGGAAAAACGAATTTGATTATGAACTTACTTCTCAATGATAATTTTAACTACGATCGAGTTTATATTTACACAATTAATCCACAGCAAGATAAGTACGAGCAACTAAGCAAATATAATGACAAACTTCGTGATGATCTTAATGCTGGTGAAGATTTTTTTATGATCAGACAGCCAGAAGATCTTATTCCAGTTAATCAACTTGATGCATCTGAAGATAAGATAATAGTTTTTGATGATATTCCGCTAAATAATACGGAGATGAATAAAATAAGATCATATTTTTCACTGTCGCGAAATAAAAAGTGTAATTCTATTTATTTAGCTCAAGGTTTTTATAATGTTGACAGATTTATTAGGCGAAATACCGGTTGTTTTATATTATTTCCGGGATTGGACAATGTTGACGTCAGAAATATTGCGAACGAACAATGCGGTGACGTAACAAAAGATAAATTTATCGAACTTTATCATAAAGCTACAAAAGATAAATATAACTTCTTCTTATTTGATAAACTTACATATGATCCAACTAAAATGTTTCGCTGTTGTATTGACACTTACTTACAGTAAGGCGTTTTAATTTTATAAAATTTATATATAATA
The DNA here is from genome assembly GCA_016617855.1 of Megalonaias nervosa. Taxonomy (NCBI): domain Eukaryota; kingdom Metazoa; phylum Mollusca; class Bivalvia; order Unionida; family Unionidae; genus Megalonaias; species Megalonaias nervosa. Next base: position 12,173 of record JAECUM010017207.1, on the reverse strand, counting down.
ATTATGGACAAACGAGCACAATATAGAAAACATATAGAAGATCTGAAAAAACTTGCTCAATCTCAAGCAGCATTTAAGCAGCGAGTACAGCAAGCACGACGTGGACAAATAACTGCTGAAGAAACAACAGCTACAATTCTCAAACCAGTTACTGAAGCAATTCTTGGGAAACAACCTGAAACTAAACCACTATCAGAAGAAGAACTTAAGCAACTACAAGAAAAAGGCTTGGTCGGATTAGTTAAAGAACAACAAGAAGCAGCTGCTGTAAAAATTATTGCTAGATCTGATGAGGAAAAAAGAAAGTTAGCTGAGGCACTTGTAAAACATATTAATGATCCCGCCGTTAGGCAAGCTGAACTAAACCAGCTGATCAATAATCCGATTTTATTTGAAAGAAGATTAGCAGAATTAACTTCATATGAAATTAGAAATATTTTAAGTGAAATATCAGAAAAAATAGAAGATATTGAAAAAGAACAAGAAAAAGTTGGCGAGTTAACAGTAAGGTATATGAAAATTGGAGATCAAAGACAATTTTATATAAAAAAAGCAAATAATAAAATATCAGATAATAATTATAATATTTTTTTAAAAGATAATGATATAAAAGATATTGATAAAATAAGAACTTGGTCAGAAGAAAAATACAACGAATTTATTGATAAATTAAATAAAATAATAACAGAAGGTAATAATGCTAACGATAAATTAAATGAAGCCATGACAGAAGAAGATATGTCTACGTTATCTGATATAATTAGGAAGGGTGTTATCGCTAATATCTTTAAAACGGCAGCGGAAGATTATAGAAAAAGAGAATATGGAAAAGGGTGGAATTTTTACAGAAAATTAAAATCAGTCGATAATAATCGATTTAAAAATTATAAAAAATCTGTATTATCAAAAACTGGAGAAGGTGTAAAAATATTTACATCAACTACTGAAATGATAGGTAGATTAATGCTATTAATATCATCAAAAGAAGCCGGTAATGTTAGTGCTGAAATCGATAATGAAATTGTTGATATACTTGATCATTTAAGATCAGAAAATTTATTAACATCTGACGAGTATGAAACTTTACACCGCGACTTAATCTAGGTGATTTAATTTTATAAAAATATAATAAATAACAATGTCAACAACACTATTGCTAGACTCGAGTCAAACGATAGAAAATAGCGCAAACTTTTCAGTAAATTACAATCCGCCAATAAAACTTGATACTGAGAAACAATATGAAATTGGATTAATTTCCTGCACTTGCTGGAATTCCATGGCTAATGTGAAAACTGATATTAATGATGAAATTTCATTTATTCCGGTTACAACATCTCCAATATCTCCTATAACAAGAAGATTAAAAATTCCACAAGGAGCTTATAACATTTCTGATCTAAATATAGCTATAAAAGAAATAATAACAAAAGCTGGTGGTGTGGCTGATAATTTCGAGTTGGCAGCGAATTATAACACGTTACGAGCTAGGATGACACTGAGAAATATGACTATCGGTTTTGAACCAAGAGAAAAAAGTATTTCACAACTGTTAGGATTCACTGGTAAAGTTTATAGTGCTTTTGATAAGGCTATTACATATGACGGTGAACTGCTAGTAAATATAACAGAAGTAAATACAATACTTGTTAATTGTTCTATTGCATCTGGATCTCACACATCAAAAGGCAGTAAGGGACAAACAATTTACAGTTTCTCACCAGGAGTTCCGCCGGGATCTCTTATGCAAATTAATCCGATGCATATTATCTATTATCCGCTTATAGTTGAGAATCAAATCACAAGCATCACAATGCAATTAACAGACCAGTCGGGGAGACAAATAGATGTGAATAACGAAATTGTTACATATTATTTACACCTACGTGTTGCGTAGGCGCATTGCATAGACTTCGTGATTGATAATAAAAATTATGCAACCTCAGATATAATGAAACAGAGAAAAAAAATTTATCGAAGAAAAATAGTAGGAGGATTTTTTGGAAATATATTTACTAAAGTTATTGAAAATGTTCCTGGAATCGCGCGTAAAGTTGCACCAATTGCACTAGACGCAGGTAAAGCTTTTGCAACTGGGGCTGCATCTGCTGCTGGAACTGCGGTGGGACAAAAAATAGCTGATAAAATAAAAGGAGATCCACCGTCTGCATCTGATATAAAACAAGTTATATCAGAAATTGCTCCAACAAAAGAAATTCAACGTGCTATGATAACGACAACGAAAAAACTTTTATCACCGAAAGGCGAGCAGATTATACAAAAATTAATATCTAAAGTAACAGCGCCGAAATAAAATTTTATGTAATCTAATAAATAAAAATGTCTGTTAAAAATTATCTCAATTTAACAGAACCTTATGATGATGATAAAACTGTAACAGAATTTGAGTACGTCGAGTATCTTGATGAAAATTCTAATGAACCAAATAAAACTGGTATTAGAACATTTCATACTCGAGATGAAGATACATTTCTACTGCCTCATAAGGCAATGTTAGAAGTTCGCGGTCAGATTATGACAACAGCTAATCCACCTGCTGCAATTGCAGCTGGAGCAAAAGTAACTCTTATAAATAACGGCTGGTGTTTATTCAAAAGCGCCCGATATCAACTAGCTAATCAAACTATAGAAGATATTTCAAATCACTTACAAGTTACAAGTACAATCTTAAATATTATTTCGTTTTCCGATGATTACTCGAGATCAACTGCAACGAACATGATGTGGTTTAAAGATACTGGACAGAGTGTAGCCGAATCAATCGAATTTTTCTCGAAAGGTGTTTTGGTACACGGAGCTGATGCTGCTGCAGATCTTCCAATTGTAAGAACTTTTCTTATTGTTAATGCAGATGCACTAGGTATAGCTGCACCAGCTGCAGGTGCTAACGCAGACGCTGTGAGACTCTCACTTACTGCAGCTTGTAATAATATTGGAGTAACTCCACCAGGAGCAGCTGCAGATGCCGTTGCAATGTTAGATTTAATCAACAACACAATTGACGTAAAAAATCCACGTTATAATGAAGGTTTTGCTAGGCGAAGATCACTTACAGCAGGATCACGTCAAATTACAATGATGCTTCCGTTAAGTTCAATATTTGGCTTTTGTCGTGATTATGATAAAGTATTTCGTGGAGTTAAGCATACACTTATTTTAGATCGGGCAGAACAAAACGACTGTCTGTTTAGGTTAGGTGGAGCTGATGTACAGTTTATCATAAACAAACTTGCGCTGTGGATGCCGCGTATAACTCCGTCAATCACAAAAGCGGCAGAATTAAATAGTATACTTGATAAATATACAAACAAAATTTATTTTAATCAGCATAAAATATATCAAACAGCGGTTCCAAATACTACCGACTTCACATGGCGAGTTACAACAACATCAAGCGAACAACTGCCGAGACAACTGTATGTCGTATTTCAACAGCAAGCGCGACGTGGTAACCAACAACAAAATAATGCAATATTTGACCACGCTAATGTTAGACGAATATATGCTAGACTAAATTCAAAGCAGTATCCAGAACGAGCGATAGAATGCAATTTTACAGATGACGCTAATAAAAATGTTACTCGACCGTACATGTGCTTAATCGACGCAGCACAAAAATATCAAGATGCTGAAGATGGATCTCAAATATCAGTAGAGGAATTTCGTACACTTTATCCAATATTTTATTTTGATGTTAGCAAACATAGCGAGAGATTAGTTGATTCAACAGCTGATATTGAAATTACCTGGACATTAGGAGAAGTTCCAGCAGCGCAGTTGTACGTATACGCGTTAGTGATCAGCGACAAATTTGTTACGATAGATTCTGTTGGAGGTAAAACGACAATACAAGTTTAATCTGCAATCGTTATATAAGATGACAAAATATATTGTAAAAGAAATATATTTGACTGATGGTCAAGTTAAAAAATTATCAGCTGCTATTGTAAAGCAGAAACAGGTATCATTAAAGATTAATCCTGATTCTAAAACGGGTACCTTAACAAAATTAATGTTAACCAAAAATCAAGCAAATAAATACGATCACAAAAAACCTTTTGTTTTAAATTTAAGTGTCACACAAATGACAGCGATGGCAAACGACATTATCGTCAAAGGTGGTTTTCTTGGTCCGGTATTATCAGTATTAGCTGCAAAAATATTACCAGTATTAGGTACATTAGGACTAGCAGCAGCGTCTGGCGCAATATCTGGCGCAACAAAAAAAGCTGTTGAGGGTAGTGGTATTATTCGTGGAAGTGGAATAAAAAAATTATGAATTTTATGTAATTAATATATTATAATGCCACAACGAAAAAAAAAATCGCCAACAACAAAACCACCAACAACAAAATCGCCAACAAAAAAAAAGAAAACAAAATCACCAACACCAAAATGCAAATGCAATCAAACAAAACAAGGAGGAATTATTCCGTTCGCTCCACTTTTAGCAGGACTAGCTGGAAGTCTGCTGCCAAATCTGCTAGGAATCGGACGTGGTCTAACATTGCCGGGAACACGATCACATCGCTAAGTAACTTTGATATACTTGATAAGTTAAAAGCAGTTCCTGGATTTCATGGAGTTTATTCTAAAGATGAACTCGCAGCAATAAAAACACCGTCAGCTGTAAGTTCATGTGTGATAAATATACAAGATTTCAATGACGGATCCGGTACGCATTGGGTAGCAGTTTATAATAATAATTATTTTGACTCGTTTGGACTTCCTCCAAGCGATGTAATAAAAAAATACATAAACAAAAAATATAAAAAAATATATTATTCGTCTAATCAACTTCAACCTATTGGAACTTCTGCATGCGGATATTATTGTATAATGTTCATTAAACAGATGTCCCGGAGTGAGAACTCCGGTGAGAACTCCGGTGAGAACTTCGGAGATTATAATTTTTTAAAGTTTATTTTACAGTTTGATAAGAAACCTTCTAACGCTAATGATGAGATTGCAATAAATTTTTGTAAAGCTATCTAAAGCTTGCAATAAATTTTATCTAAACTTATAAATATATAATGTTAACATATTGTCTCAAATGTAAAACTAAAACAGAAAATAAGGATGAGATGACGGAAAAAACAAAAAATAATAAAATAATGCTAAAAAGTATTTGTGCTGTTTGTGGTAGAAAGAAAAGTATATTTTTAAAGAAAACGTCGCAGGAGATTTCATCTCTGGCAACACCGTCGCAGGAGATTTCATCTCTGGCGATAAAGTCGATGGGAGCTGGTTACCCTCATGATTTTGTTAGGGGGATTATTTTAGTAGATGACTAAAAATATAGAATGATATGCAAGTGCGATTCTGACAGAGATTTATGTCTCGAGCAAAATAAAATTATCACATACTGTCAACGTTGTAACAACAGAGAAATAATTGGAACAGGTATAGATATACATAAATTTATTGGCAAATTACCAAAACCAAAAGGAGGTTGGACATTGCCAGGTCATAAATATACTGGACCTTATAATCCTCTTGATAAACAACTAGATGAAAATAATAATCCGCTGCCAGGACAGGAGCCTTATAATCAAGTTGATAGCATAGCAATGCGTCATGATATCTGTTACAGGGACAATGAGCAAGATAAGGCTGGCTGTGATAAAGTAATGTTAGACGAACTTCGTGATATGGAACCGACAAATATGCGAGAACGTTTTGATAGAAGATTTGTTCAGGGAATGATAGGAGCAAAATATAAACTTGGACTTGGAGAGTCTAGACTCGGAAAAGAATTATACAATGATCTAGCGTCTGAGCTACACAAACCTAAAAAAAAACAGTTTACGCGACGTAAAGTTGTCGCAAATGCCGTTGATGATATCTGGGCGATAGATTTAGTAGATATATCAAATCTAGCAGAATTTAACGTTGGATCTGATGGTGCTCCAAAGAAATATTTGTTTAATGTCATAGATATTTTTAGTAAATACGCGTTTAGTATACCTGTTTCAGATAAGACAGGAACGTCGATAACTGATGCGTTAAAACAAATAATAACAAGTACAGAAAGAAAACCAAATAAAATCTGGATTGATCACGGAGCAGAATTTTTTAATAAAAAGTTTGAGCAGTTTCTAGAACAAAATAACATTAAAAAATATGTTACAGGAAATGAGGGTAAAAGTGTTGTCGTCGAAAGATTTAATCGCACTCTAAACGAAAAAATACATAAATATTTGACAGCTAAAAATACTAATAAATATATTGACAATTTACAAAACATTGTTGACAAGTACAATAACACGAAACACCGAACCACTAAATTATCACCAAACAACGCAATTAAAAATCCGATTCTTGCAAATGAAAACATGTATCGCAGACATACATTTAAAGTCGGTGATCGGGTTAGGATTTCTTTGACTAAAAAAACATTTGAAAAAGGATTTACTCCAAACTGGACTGAAGAAGTATTTGTAGTTGATAAAGTACTTTTAACAATACCTGTAACATACGCGCTAAAAGATCTGACAGGGGAACCGATTATTGGTAGTTTTTATGAACAAGAACTTCAGAAAACTGAACAAGATATTTTCGTTATCGAAAAAGTGATTAGGAGAAAAGGTGATAAAAAGTTTAGTTAAGTGGCGTGGGTATAGCGATAAATTTAATAGCTGGGTACCAACTCGATCGATTTCATCTACTGCGATCCAATAATGTTATTATAAATTTGTTCGTATTTCACAAGCACAGATTTACATTTTATTGGTTTACATAATGAAATTAAATGTAATTTTCTTTTATCATCGACTGGCATTAAATTAAATATCTTAGCGAAAATAAAATCATATTTTATGCTCCTTTGCTGGCCAGTTATTTTTAGATTTAAAAACGGCCTGATAAGCTGCCAAAATATCTGTTGTTCGGCAACAGTAAAATTAAATTTTATTATTTTTTTGGTAATATGATACTTAACATTATATTGTCCAGTTGTTGGTCTGCTGTAATTTCTTCTGTCAACGACGGTGACTATTTCATTATCATCGTCAGACTCGTTGTTGTATAAAATATCATTTTCGCTATAGCTAGAAGATTTGTCTATTATATCGCCAGCGATTTTATCTCTAGAGATTGGTAAAATTACTTGTGGTTTTGTGGTGATTTTAACATTGTCTTCGATTGTATCTTCTTCATATAATATTTTAGCAAGTACTTTCATCAAGTCCATTATTATAATATATTTTTTTATCTAATTTATTGTTATAAGATATGACTGACAAGGTAAAATATCATCAAAAAGTTAATGTATTAAACTATAACGAACTAGCTGAAGCAATTCGAAAATGTCTGTCAGGTTATAGTGCATATTCCGTTGACGTTATTGTTACTCAAGGTGATTCACATAAAATATTACTAACAGCAGCAGAAAAAAATAAACTTAATGAAAATGCTTTTATAACATTAAAATTTGATTGCGATGATATTATGGCATTTGCACATAGCTGTCTTACTAAGACAGAATTACGAAATATCATTAATCATTATATCTGAAAATAAATCTATCAAAAGTTGACATTGAAGTTGCTGTTTTAGTTCTGCCGTCGGCGACGTCTATAACTCTCTGTGAATGAATTTTAAGATGCTTTGCTGCAGCTGATATTGATTTAAATTTCATTTCTTCTCCAGTTTCTAAATTTACTGAAATAACTGATCTTCTGGGTTTTCTGAAATTATTACCGTTAAAATTAAACCCACGTCGGGTGTTTTCTTCTTGTGTAACTAGATCTAAATTTTCTAAACGATTATCAGTTTTATTTTTGTTAATATGGTCAATAATTAAATTATCTGGAATGATGTCATTAAATACTTCATAAACAAAACGATGAGACTGATAAGTAACGTAATCGCCTATTATTTCTCTGACAGTTACCGTGAGATATCCCATATTACTCATAGAACCAATAACATTTTTAGTTTTTCAATTTCTAATAATACCGCGATCATTAGCCTCGTATAAATCAAAGACCGGGTGCGGCTGAAACTCGTTTTGTAAAGATAAGTTTTCGATATTGTCATCAGTAATCGAGTCATTTACTTGATAGACTCGCTGCCCTTCTGGAATATCCTCACAGAACAAAGTATAAATAAAATCTTTTCTAAACATTTCCGTTCTCTCAGTATTATCTCCCTTTATACTAATCTTATAACCTGCTGGCGTTGCTTTGCCAACAGATATTCTAGTTTTGTTGTTAATAACAGAACCAAGTTTATTTCCAGCGTATAGGTTATACTTTGGGTGAACCTTATATTCCTCTTGCTTATATGCGCTTGTCATATTTGCTGTCATTATATTATAAGGATTTTTGTTATCTCTAATTGTTTTTCAAAACTAGCGCATGCGCTGTCATCAATCAAACAATCAATTAGATATTACAATGTAGTATAACAATGCTAAAATTGCGTGATACAGCCAAAAAGAGCCTTATGGGAGAACCTGATAAAATAGCGACTGCCTTTACAGGATTCGACAACAGTTATCGGTTTGATAAACAAATCGTACTAGTAAATTTTACTGCAACAAATCTTTACCACCTGCTAGAGCCAACTATAAAACGTGAACTTGAAAAACATAAGGGTCTAAGAATATTAGTACAATATCATGTTATATTTTCAAAGATACTCGTGAAAGAGAAATCAACTGACAAGGAAATCATAGACCCCTACATTAACGCAAAATCAAGGTGTGTTTTGCTCGGGACTAATCTTTTGTCACTAGCTAATGAAATACACCAAGAAATCTGGAAAAAGATAGAAGAATATACCGAATCAGGCTCGGGTTGGAAGTTTTAAATGATCAAAGAAATTTTGTTTCACACAATGAAATATGACGCATTACGCGGCAGTTTGTATATTGATTTGCCACCAAAAATAAAAAATAAAAAATGCTGTATAAACGTGAAAAACGTTGATAACAAATATTTCCAATGGGCTGTTCTTTCCGCACTATTTCCAGCAGAAAAAAACGCTGATCGCGTTGAGAAGTACATTAGTCACGTGTCAAGATTAAATTTTAAAGATATTGACTTTCCAGTGGTAGAAAATCAAATACCAAAGTTTGAAAAGCAAAATAATATTTCGATTAACGTTTTCGGACTAGATGAAAAAGAAAACGTGTATCCGAGATATATTTCAGAAAAAGCTTCACAATCAACTATAAATTTACTGTTTTATAAAAATCACTTTGTTTGGATTAAAAACTTCAACGGACTAGTTGGTAGACAGTATAATAATGATAAGAACAAAAAATTCTTTTGTTATCGCTGCTTGCACGGTTGTATTAACAGTGAAATATTACAAAAGCATTTGCAGTACTGTAGTGATGTACAAAGAATAACAATGCCGTCTAAAAAAGATAATGTGTTACAGTTTGTCCATCATAATCACAAACTAAAAATTCCTTTCGTCATATACGCTGATTTCGAATGCTTACTTCAGCCTGTACTTGGCGTAGAAAATAATCCTAATCAATCGAGTACAAGAAAAATTCAAAATCATGTTCCGTGTGGAGTAGCGTATAAGATAGTTTGTTGTACTGATTCGAGGTTATCTAAACCAATTAAATTATATCGCGGTAAAAATCCAGCTATCTGGCTTCTCAAGCAGTTGATCAGCGAAGTTGATAATATATTTGCTCGTTTGAAAAGAGTAACTCCAATGATGAAACTGACGTCTCAGCAAGAATTTGATCATGAACAAGCGGAAATTTGTTATATTTGTGAAAAAGCTTTTGACCCTGACAACGTCAGGGATAATAAAGTACATGATCATTGTCATTTGACCGGACAGTACCGAGGAGCGGCTCATGATCAATGTAATTTAAAATTTCATGCTCCAGATTTTATTCCAGTTATTCTTCACAACTTTCGAGGATATGATAGTCATATTATAGTAGAAGCTTTTGCCGATTCTGACATAAAATCTCGTCTAAAACTCGATAACGTCATCAAATGCATTCCAAATAATTTTGAAAAGTATATGACAGTTACGCTAGGTAAATTGCGTTTTATTGATAGCCTGCAGTTTATGGCAGCATCATTAGATGAGCATGTCAAAGGTTGTAGTAAGTTTGATAATCTAAGAGACTGTTTTGGAGATAAATTTAATCTGCTAGCTAAAAAAGGAGTATTTCCGTACGAGTATCTCGACGACTGGAGTAAATTTGATGAAACATCTTTACCTGACAAAGACAAATTTTACTCACAACTTAAAAATGAAAATATAACCGATGACGAGTATAAATATGCACAAAATATCTGGAAAGAATTTGATTGTGAGGCTTTTGGTGATTATCATGATTTATACTTGAAAACTGACGTGTTATTATTAGCAGATGTTTTTGAAAGCTTTCGAGAAGTAAGTTATAATAATTACGGATTAGATCCCTGCTTGTATTATTCTGCCCCGGGGTTGTCTTGGGATTCTCTACTAAAGTTTAGCAAGGTAAGGTTAGAATTACTGACTGACGTTGATATGTTCAATTTTATTGAAAAAGGTATCAGAGGCGGTATTAGCGTGATAACGAAGAAATATGCTGAAGCAAACAACAAATATTTAAAAGAGTATAATCCTAATCTTCCTTCGAAGTATATAGTTTATCAAGATTGCAATAACTTGTACGGTTATTCTATGGCCGAAGCAATGCCTTTTGGCGGATTTCATTGGATCTCGGTTGATCAATTTCTATCAGAGACAGAAAAAAGATACCTGACGATGTTTCGTACTTCGTTGAAGTTGATCTCGATTATCCAACTTCGCTACACAAACTGCATAACGATTATCCTTTCTGCGCAGAATCAATGATCATAGATTATAGTTTATTATCTGCAAAACAACAGGCGTCAGCATCACCAAGACAAAATTCTATGGTCAAAAAGCTAGTACCAAATTTACTCGATAAGAAAAATTATGTTTTACATTACAAACTTTTAAAACAAGCAGTAGATGCTGGTCTTGTGTTGAGGAAAGTTCATCGTGTACTAAAATTTAATCAGTCACCTTGGATGAGAGATTATATTAACTCAAACACTTCAAGAAGAGCTGCAGCAAAAACTGATTTTGAGAAAAACTTCTTTAAGCTCATGAATAATTCCGTTTTTGGTAAGACAATGGAAAATATTAGGAAACGTAAAAATATCGAGCTAGTTAATGATATCAATCGCAGAAACAAACTTGTGTCAGACGATGATTTTGTCAGCATGAAAATTTTTAATGAGAATCTTGTTGCGATACAAAGAAGAAAAACAAATCTAAAACTAAACAAGCCGATCTACGTTGGAGCTTCCGTGTTAGATTTATCAAAGTGGCTCATGTACGATTTTCATTATAATTTTGTTAAAAATCAATGGCCGGCTAGTAGACTGTTGTTTACTGATATCGATTCGCTCGTGTACGAAATTGAATGTGAGGACGTCTATCAGGATATATATGATAATCGACATCTGTTTGATCTTTCCGATTACCCACGTGACAGTAAATTTCATGACGATACAAATAAAAAGGTTATTGTTAAGTTCAAAGATGAAATGAACTCGAGCATTATCAAATACTTTATCGGATTGCGCAGTAAAATGTACGCCGTATTGTTAGATAATAATAAAATAACGAAAAAAGCAAAAGGTCTGCCTCGCGATTTCGTTAAAAAATTTATGAAATTTGATGATTATAAATACGCACTCGACGCTGATGGCGGTGTTAGTTTTATAAGAGCAATGGCTATTCGAGCGAAACATCATAAACTCAAAACAGATGTCATTATCAAACGTGGATTATGTAATTTTGATGACAAACGTTATTGCGAAAATGGGATAGATACATTTGCACTTGGGTATTGTTATGATGATAGATCTATACTTGACATTATCTTTTCCAACTGAAATTTTATCTAAACTTATAAAATAATGTTTGAAAATTTGACAATGATAAATAGCTACAATAGCAAGATCAAATATCTAATGATGGACGGCAAACAATTAACAGTTGAAATTAACAATGAAACATCAGGTATATGTTTTAGTGGTAACCGTGACAAGCTAAAACTTTCGCTTATCAGATCTGATGACAGCGAGTATTTCAATTACCTCGAACAATTGTATCAAAGGTTGCTAGCGGAATTTAAAACTTTCATAATC
>JAECUM010017205.1:0-36323 GCA_016617855.1 Megalonaias nervosa | reverse complement strand
CCTGATTGATCATTTGTTTTTTTTAATCCTTATTTGCTTATTTTTATCTTATGTTTGTTTTGCTTATGGTGTTTTTATTAATACGTTATTTTACCTTGAGAGTTTATTTGTATGCATTTAGATATTTCTATATTAGATATATTATTTATTGTACTGATTATTTTATCCTTTGCACTGGTTCATTTAAAATTCATCATTATCATTTGGGCTTCGTTGACCTTCTGAGTGTTTGGGTTATTCTTTTTGTTTAATTTTTTTGTGTTTGTTAAATTGGATTTATTGCACTTCACGCTACCTCCCTCTCGTTCTATTCCTCCCTCCATATACATACATATATATCTATGTATATATATATATATATATATATATATATATATATATATATATATGAAAATGTAATTCATGCAGGGGAGGTAACATGTGTGCCGAAGATGCTGGCAAGGGAAGTAACTCGCAGTACCTTACGCATGGAAGATAACTCTTGTAATCTTAAAAAGGGCAAGCAAGCGAGGTAACTGATCACCTTAAAATAAAAGCAATAAAGAGCAATAAACTCCTATGCAACAAGTCAAAGTAATTTTTGGTGGGTCTAATATCATTTTATAAACTTTAACATCTGCAGGTGATTGCCATCATTATTATGTGAACAATTTTAAATGATAATACACTATATGGTGGCTATTGGGTTCTACCTGTGTCATTAAAATAAGAGCACAGCAAAGCTTTATAACAAAATTTGTTTCTGGACATGAGCTTATGATGATGCTTGCATCTCATGATGATAACGATCATTGTCTGCACTCTCAGGTTATACAGAATAAGTGTGCTGTGCTCTTGCAATAGTGACATGGGTGAGCTTATATCCTTCTCGTATAATATTACTTATACTAATTTTCATTTTTATTCAATAATCTAGGGTGGCTATAACGTTTCAGAGTGGACAGGAAAGTTCGATGAAAAACTTAAATTACTGACCAATGAGCTTGACCCTCCCACATGGTATTACATATATGACATTAATGAAATATAAGAAATCTTTCAAAGGTCAATCTATTTTAAGTAATGAGGCCATATTTGGAGTTAGAATGACATCTCTTGTGCATCTCTTTCATGCCAGCGTGTCTTCTGTAAAATTTATTCAAATTCTCACATTAATGTGTTCTAGTTTTACTTTTCATTTTAAGAGATACAACTATATTCTGTATTATTACTTTTGTATTGTCAGTATCAGGTTATATATATATATATATATATATATATATATATATATATATATATATATATATATATATATACCACATACATTAAAAAATAACACGCATTTAAAGTGTTGGTATAAAGCAATTTGATATACCAATAACATTGGTATATCAAATTGTGATCCGCCCATGACGCAATAATACGCATATATAAACATTCTCGCGAGCGTCTGCAGTTGATTCTAGATCAATGATCAATTTCCACAAATTAGTCACTAGTGACGTATGAAAAATAATGATGAAAAGTATTAATAATCCCTGTTTTCTAAATTAATTTAATATGGTACACATTTTCATCACAATCCTTTCTGCTTTCTGTTCTCCCCTCCCCTCTCAAGCATAACGGACAAACTGCGCAGAAATGTGGAATGAGAGAGAAAAGGAATTTGGGCTAGATTAAAACCTTGAAATAGAAATTACACCAAGTAACCTACAAGAATATGGTTCGTCGTAACGATACGTGTGCACTTTCCTTGGGATTTATCTACAGTGTTTATCAATAATACAAAGTTGCAAACCAGTAAATTCCTCGGATTCGTAGTACACATACATGTACTGTGATATATTTAATGTTACGTTTTGTTGTTTTTTCTTAAACATACCATAATGTTCTAAAAAAATCGATTATTATTATTTAAATATGAAAATGTCCAAAGGCCTCTCTCTCTCTCTCTCTCTCTCTCTCTCTCTCTTGACCATAGTAGCAAGATACGGGGTAAAATCTATGAATTGACGAACGTAGAAGATTCTATTTTGTGTCATCCCACGATATCTCTGGACTTATGAATGATGGTAAAAGTTAAGTCAAACCGACCAGAGAGAGAGAGAGAGAGAGAGAGAGAGAGAGAGAGAGAGAGAGAGAGAGAGAGGGTTATGGTCGGTTGTACTGTTGTTAAAGCAGAATAATGACTTAGATCAACTGTAAATATATTAAAATATTTTAATTACCTCTTGTTGGTTCGTCAGTTGGTTTAGTTTCTATTCCACATTAATTTCCATGCGCCGGTATGTGAATGGCGTTCATGTGAATGACGTAGCTATCCCAGTGTAAATAGTGCTCTACTGTACTTTTATCATTAAAACCATCTTTCATGTTTAAATCATAAGTGTGTATTATATTGATATAATCAATGTGGAGAAAAATAGAAACCAAGAAGAGAAAACAATCAACTTATCAATATGCAGAGGTGATTTTAAATAGCCACTAAATGCATAGAACTACATTTTGTAGCGGACCCACTCGGGGATATGAGGAGTTCATTCACTAGGTCAATACACAGCTGCTTGTAGTAAATCTGAACTCCGTTCAAAGGACAAATATATGTATTTGTATGTGATATAAATAAAATATATGTACAGTATGTACGCTGTATCAATGATATACCACTCGTTGTATAAATTTTTCATTAAAAGGAAACTCAGCAAGCTTCGTTTTCTTTTAATGAAATATTTATACATCTCGTGGTATATCATTGATACAGAGTACATACTATACATATATTCTCTCTCTCTCTCTCTCTCTCTCTCTCTCTCTCTCTCTATATATATATATATATATATATATATATATTAGTCTGATACCTCCACGAGCTGCAGCTCTCTGATGTGCACTCTGAAGCGCCTGTTGCGAAGGAACAGTTCAATAGTCTCAACAATCCAGCGCGGCAATACTCTGGAAATTTTCAACAGCAGCCCATAACAACCACTTGATGTGTGAAATGAACTCAATAAATTCTACCGTACATAACAACCACTTGATGTGTGAAAATGAATTCAATTAATTCCACCGTACATAACAACCACTTGATGTGTGAAATTAACTCAATAAAGTTTACAATTAAGAACAAACAATACTATTCATGTGTAAAAATTAATAAAATATATTTCAAGGCGCAGAAGTTGTCAAAATGAGATGAAATAGGTCAGCAGCAAATGAAGGCAGCATAAAATTTACAAAAATTGCATCCTACAAAGAAAGTTAGCTTAGTGTAAATAAGAAGCCTGCCTTAGTTGTAGACTTAATCATCACCTATCAAAATAACACTTAACTTTGATGAGAAATATTCTGATATATTTATCTTAAAAGAAAAACTACACTTTCTTGTCAACACAGAATGTTCACACACACACACACACACACACACACACACACACACACACACACACACACACACACACACACGCGCGCGCGCGCGCGCGCGCGCGCGCGCGCGTGTGTGTGTGTGTGTGTGTGTGTGTGTGTGTGTGTGTGTAATATAAAAGAATATGATTGCTTACCATAACATGAGATACTTGATTTGATTTGCAGCATACCCAGGTATCATATATTCAATTCAAACAGTATGGGATATTGCCTGTTTATGCTTTGCTTACAAACTAATGTTTCAGAGTATTGTGTGACATAATTCTAATAAAAGCCTCTAGAAAAGTGATTTTTAAGTTTAGGTTTATTTATCCCTTCCATCAGGTCTAACAAAAATGGCGATTTCAGGATACAAAGCTTTATCAAGCATCCAGAATGTAACAATAATACCAGCAAAAACCAGGTAGACACTATATGAAATCTTTTGGTGAAAAACTCTTGTTATATGACAATAAATTGGGGAGGATTAGTGATACAAATGTATTCAGGATGGCTATTGGTTGTAGGGTTGGTACCATATTTATTTAGGATCAAGTAACTATCATACAACTTTTGGTGAAAACCTTATGTTGATATGACAATGAGTGGCTGTCAGAAAAAAAAGGAATTGTTTGCTTGTTCTTTTAAAGGAATTTTAGTTTAGTAACAATACTACATTGTTAATTTCCAAACAAACTCGAAGACCTGATGTAGTAACAACACCACATAGCTATCTCCCCAAACCCATGTAATAACATTACCCAATGTACAGGCACTAATTTTGTGATCTCCAAAACCTGATGCAGTAACAATACTACAACTTATGTAGTAACAATACTTCATAGATCTCCTGCTGTCCTCCAATTCCATATAGTAACATTACCCTATTTCCCAGCATTGATTTTGTGATCTCCAAACCTGATGTAGCAACAGTACTACAAATGATGTAATAACAATAATACATCACTATCCCCCCAAACCCATATAGTAACATTAGGTGCCCCGAGTGGCCGAGTGGTCTAAAGCACTCACCGGTACGGATCACTGCCATCTCACCTCTGTCTGCGTGAGTTCGAGTCTCAGGTTCGGCTAACGTGGACACGTGAGAAAGCCTGCCAGTAGCTTCTCGTGGGTCGGTGGTTCTTCCCGGGGTTTTCCAGGGTTCTTCCTCCACCAATTATACTGGCCGCCATATATAGCCTATCTTGGGCTGAAAAATGGCTTTAAACCCTACAACAACAACAACAACAATATAGTAACATTACCCTATGTCAAGGCACTGATTGTATGATCTCCAAAAGCTGATGCAGTAACGATACTACAACTGATGTAGTAACAATACTACATAGCTCTAATGCTTTCCCGAAACCCATGTAGTAACATTACCCTATGTCCAAGCACTGATTTGTGACCTCCAGAACTTGATGTAGTAACAATACTACATAGCCATCATAGCAATCCTCTAAAACCCATGTAGTAACATTTCCCTATTTCCAAGCACTGATTTTGTGATTTCCAAAAAAATGATGTAGTAACAATACTACATAGCTATCACCCAAATCATGTAGTAATATTACCCTATTTCCAGACACTGATATTTTGAGCTCCAAAACCTGATGAATTAACAATGCTACATAACGAACCCACCAAACTACGTACATGTAGTATCATTACCATATTTCCAGGCACTGACTTTGTGATCTCCAAGACCTGATGTAGCAACAATACTACAACTGATGTAGTAGCAATACCACATAGCTCTCCTGCTATCCCCCAAACCCATGTAGTAACATTACTCTATTTCCATGGTAACAGTCTAACATTCATTTTGTTATTTAAAAATTATGATGTAGTAAGATTATGACAGCTATGCCTCACACTGTCTCCAGAATATAAAATAAAATTCCGTGTTCTATTTCTTATAGGACATTACCTTTGTATTTAATATTAAATATCATTACTACCTTTTCTTATACTTTTCAGTCTTTATTTACATCTTTATTTTTCATTTTTATCTGATAGGACTACATGTCTTCCTTTTATGCGGAAGTTTGAATATTTACATATTAGAAAGTTGTACCTTATCCATTAATGCTACTAAATTAATTTGATTCTATGTGGTGGGCATGATGCTGCAGATGTGCCATACATACATACATACATACATACATACATACATACATATATTCTGTAGGACAGAAATGCAAGTCCAATACTGTCTACATGTTTTTTTTAATACGTATACCGCTTTTAAATAATATAATTTTATTCATTGTCCATGCAACAAAATTGAGTGTTTCAAGAATGAATGAAAGCATAGCAAAATGCTTGTTTGCATAAAGGTGAAAATTCAGGTTTGGCAACCATATTTCATTTCTTAATTACTTCCAACAGATGGAAGAGTCTCTTGTGTGATTTTGCCTGCGATGGCAAAACAAGTGTGTGTGTGTGTGTGTGGGGGGGGGGGGTTGGGGTTGGGGTTGTTGGAGTAAAATTATAAAACTAGCCTGACTGAGATCTGATGTGTATGAGTATCAAACCAAATGACAGCAACTGTTGTGTTAATGGGATCCCAATTACTGTCTAGTTGTAGAATTAATGTAGACAAATCATGTCTAGAGAAAATCCAGTCATAGAATACAACTGGTTCATGCACTGAGGATTCTTTGCCTTAGAACAACTTATACGTAGCAGTTAAAGTAAACAGATGGCTATTAAATACTATAAGTATTATTTATAAGCTGCTTGAAGTAAATCATCAAATGAATTGCCATGTAACACTGAAATGGCTAGTGAGACAGACTTTGACATTGATGAATTGGGCAATTGCATGGACAACAGTTATGAAACTTAGAGTAATGATGTTTTAGTAACATTAACAAACAATATTTTGTGTGGCAGAATGACATCTCCATAAGTATTGAAGTTCTTCAGACATCATCTATTGACAAATTGGGAAGTTCTGTGCAAGAAGATACCTCAAAACATCATGATGCTTTAGATACATCAGTGGCAGATGAATGTGGCACTTTGCAAGATGATAACATGGCCAAGAAAGATGATGTTGATGCATTTGTATTATCAGTAACTCCTACAATGACAGCTGATTCAAGCAGTTGCTTTCTGGATATAGAATCAATACAGATGGTGTGTGTGTGTGTGTGTGTGTGTGTGTGTGTGTGTGTGTGTGTGTGTGTGTGTGTGTGTGTGTGTGTGTGTGTGTGTGTTACAGCTTTTTAACACAGCTTTAACGATTTTTCAGTCATATCACTACGATGTCTGCAGTGGGAAAGCTTATGCTGATGTCTAGTACTGGGGTATGATGCCACAGACATGTAACATCATGTCCCACCCCATCCTATTTTCCTGATATCAGATCAACCAGTCCCAACACTAATTTCTTAATGCTGAGCACCAAGCAAGGCATCTGCATGTACCATTTTTTTAAGTCTTTGGTATGACTTGGCCAGGGTTCAAACCCGCGACCCCCTGCATCCAAGGCGGATGCTCTAACCACTAGGCCACCAAAGCAGTCCAATACAGATGGAAAATCAGCCATTGATTAAAAAGGATCAAGGTAATGTATCCACTCACTTATAAGTCGAGTCAATCTGCAAACAACAAAGATCTTGGTGTGCCATAGCATAATGCACATGCAGATCAGGGTCTATGCTGTTTGTTCTACTGATTACTCCTAGTAAACTACATAGACCAAGATCTGCTGGTGCATTATCTTACAGTTGATCTGGGTCTGTGCATTAAACATTTGGACTCATAAGTGAAAATATATGGTACGTTGTATGACCAAAAAAGTCATGTACCAAATAATGTCTAAACCTTAACTGCCATATATTTTGAGGAATCTGTCTTTTCTACTTGTAATTAATTATAATATCTCTCATACTTGATTTCAGCCGTAGCAATTATATTATTTTACATGACGCTACAATATCCTACTTCTGATTCAAATTTATTATCATTCGCTATTTGACCAGGATGATGAAGTCAAATGTCATGTTAAATAAAGAGTTTTGTTTATCTAGGTGTGTGTAGATTTTTTAAGGTTCTTCCTGTATCAATATTTGTTCACTATTAGCATAAGTAGTAAGGGAAATGGAGACTTCTACTTCAAGGACCCCTCCCCACCTCCAAGCAAATACAAATTACCATCTCGGAGACCCACCAACCCCTATCCCAAAACGACTTACAGTTTTTAGCTAGGAGATTTCTATCTCAAATATAATCCAAGACCTTTACCCACCTCCAAACAAATATAAATTACCATCTCGGAGACCCACTAATCCCTATCCCAACAAGACTTTCAGTTTTTAGCCAGGAGATTTCTACCCCAGGACCTCTACCCCTTCAAACAAATACGAGTTACGCGTAAGATTTATTCGCTGGAGTAAGAAGGTAAGTGAAAGTTTAGACCTCATCACCAATTATCAATTTTTCAACCGTTGATATTAGAAATATTTCATCATCACGATAATAGAGACAGAATTTTACTTTGCCGCTCACACAGCGACGACATTCGAACAAATCTTTTATTTGCGGCTTGTTAAGAGGATATTTTTTGTCGATAAAATATACTTTTGACCGATCGAGATCGATGGTAAGTTTAGTATATTTTTGTTGACTTATCGGATCATGAAAGTTTTTGAATCCTGCTGATAAATTCTGGCTCAGTTGTTCAAGGTAATTGAAATACTCGCTGTTATCAGATTTGATGAGCGAAAGTTTTAGCTTGTCACGGCCGCTGAAACATATACCTGATATTTCATTATTAATTTCAACTGTCAACTGTTTGCCGTCTATCATTAGATATTTGATCTTGCTATTGTAGCTATTTGTCACTGTCAAATTTTCAAACATTATTTTTATTGTTCACACAAAATTTCATACCTAGTCATCGAATATAATATCGAGTATAGATCTATCATCAAAACAATACCCAAATGCAAATGTATCTACTCCATTTTCGCAATAACGTTTGTCATCAAAATTACTCAATGCGCGTTTGATAATGACATCTGTTTCGAGTTTATGATGATTTGTTCGAATAGCCATTGCTTTTATAAAACTAACGCCGCCGTCAAGCGCGTACTTGTAATTATCAAATTTCATAAACTTTTTAACAAAATCGCGAGGCAGACCTTTTGCTTTCTTCGTTATTTTATTATTGTCTAGCAATACGGCATACATTTTACTGCGCAATCCAATAAAGTGTTTGATGATGCTCAAGTTCATTTCATCCTTTAACTTACCAATAACCTTTTTATTTATGTCATCATGAAATTTACTGTCACGAGGGTAATCGGAAAAATCAAACAGATGTCGATTATCGTATATACCCTGATAGACGTCCTCGCATTCGATTTCATACACGAGCGCGTCAGTATTAGTAAACAATAGTCTACTTGACGGCCACTGATTTTTAAGAAAATTGTAATGAAAATCGTACATGAGCCACTTCGATAAATCTAACACGGAAGCTCCAACGTAAATTGGCTTATTTCGTTTTAGATTTGTTTTTCTTCTTTGTATCGCGACAAGATTTTCAATAAAAATTTTCATACTAACAAAATCATCGTCTGACACAAGTTTATTTCGGCGGTTGATATCATTAGCTAGCTCGATATTTACTCGTTTTCTAATATTTTCCATTGTCTTACCAAAAACGGAGTTGTTCATAAGCTTAAAGAAGTTTTTTTTTTTTTCAAAATCGGTTTTCGCTACAGCTCTTCTCGAAGTGTTTAAGTTAATATAACCTTTCATCCAAGGTGACTGATTAAACTTTAAAACTCTATGAACTTTCCTCAACACAAGACCAGCGTCTATTGCTTGTTTTAAAACTCTGTAATGCAAAACATAATTTCGCTTGTCGAGTAAATTTGGTACTAGTTTTCTTACCATAGAATTTGTCTTGGTGATGCTATCGCTTGTTCTTGAGATAACAAAATATAATTAATTATCATTGATTCCGCACAGAAAGGATAATCGTTGTGTAAATTGTGTAGCAAAGTTGGATAATCGAGATCAACTTCAACGAAATACGAAATATCGTCGGGTATCTTTTTTTCTGTCTCCAAAAGAAATTATTCAGTCGTAATCCAACGAAATCCGCCAAATGGCATTGGTTCGGCCATAGAATAACCGTACTAATTATTACAATCTAGATAAATTATGTAGTTCGAAGGAAGCTTAGGATTGTACTCTTTCAGGTATTTGTTGTTTGCTTCAGAATATTTCTTTGTTATAACGCTAATACCGCCTCTGATACCTTTTTCGATAAAATTGAACATATCAACGTCAGTCAGTAATTCTAACTTTACTTTACTAAACTTTAACAGAGCATCCCAAGATAACCCAGGGGAAGAGTAATACCAGCAAGGATCTAGTCCGTAATTGTTATAGCTCACTTTTCGAAAACTTTCAAATACGTCCGCCAGTAATAACACGTCAGTTTTCAGATACAAATCATGATAATCGCCAAACGTCTTGCAATCAAATTCTGTCCAAGTATCTTGTGCGTACTTATACTCGCTATCAGTTATGTTTTCATTTTTTTAGTTGCGAATAAAATTTATCCTTGTTAGGTAAAGACGTTTCATCAAATTTACTCCAGTCGTCGAGATACTCGTACGGAAATACTCCTTTTTTAGTCAATAGATTAAATTTATCTCCAAAACAGTCTCGTAGGTTATTAAACTCGCTACAACCTTTCACTAGCTCATCCAATGATGTTGCCATAAACTGAAAGCTGTCAATAAAACTTACCTAAAGTATCTGACATATATTTTTCAAAATTATTCGGAATACACTTGATTACGTTATCAATTTTTAAACGAGTTTTTATTTCAGGATAACCAAAAGCTTCTACGATAATGTGACTATC
Source organism: Megalonaias nervosa (assembly GCA_016617855.1). Lineage (NCBI taxonomy): Eukaryota > Metazoa > Mollusca > Bivalvia > Unionida > Unionidae > Megalonaias > Megalonaias nervosa. The sequence goes on along the minus strand of JAECUM010017205.1, from coordinate 26,044 downwards.
ATATCCTCTGAAATTATGAAGAACAACTGGAATAAAATCCGGAGCGTGAAATTTTAAATTACACTTATCATGAGCCGCTCCACGATATTGCCCGGTCAAATGACAATGGTTACGTACTTTTTTATTATCAGGCGAATCAAAAGCTTTTTCACAAATATGACAAAATTCCGCTTGTTTGTGATCAGATTCTTGTTGAGATGTCAGTTTTATCATTGGAGTTATTCTTTTTAAGCGATTAAATATATCATCAACTTCGCTAATTAACTGCTTGAGAAGCCAAACAGCTGGGTTTTTACCGCGATATAATTTGATTGGTTTGGATAAACTCGAATCAGCACAGCAAACTATTTGGTACGCCACTCCGCATGAAACATGATTTTGAGTTTTTCTTGTACTCGATTTGTTAGGATTATTTTCTACGCCAAGTACAGGCTGAAGTAAGCATTCGAAATCAGCGTATATAACGAAAGGAATTTTTAGTTTATGATTATTATTGACAAACTGTAATAAATTATTTTCTTTGGACGGCATTGTTATTCGTTGTACGTCACTACAGTAATGCAAATGCTTTTGTAATGTTTCATTGTCAGAGCAACCGTGCAAGCAGCGATAACAGAAGAACGTTTTATTGTTTTGTTTACTATACTGTCTGCCAACTAGTCCGTTAAAGTTCTTGATCCAAACGTAATGATTCTTATAAAACAGCAAGTTTATTGTCGATTGTGAAACTTTTTCTGAAATACATCTCGGATAGACGTTTTCTTTTTCATCTAGTCCGAAAACATTTATTGAAACATTATTTTGCTTTTCAAACTTTGGTATTTGATTTTCTGCAACTGGAAAGTCGATGCCATTAAAATTTAATTTTGATACGTGACTAAAATACTTGTCAACGCGATCAGCAATTTGTTCTGCTGGAAATAGCTCAGAAAGAATAGCCCACTGAAAACATCCGTTATCGACGTTCTTTACGTTTATACAGCATTTTTTATTTTTTATTTTTTGTGGTAGGTCAGTATACGAACTACCGCGTAATACGTTATATTTTATTGTGTGAAATAAAATTTCAGTAATAATTTCAAACTTCCAACCCGAACCCGATTCGGTAGATTCTTCTATCTTTTTCCAAATTTCCTGGTGTATTTCATCAGCTAGTGATGAAAGATTAGTCCCAAGCAAAACACGCATTGATTTTGCATTAATGTAAGGGTCTGCAATTTCCTTGTCTGTCACAAGTAGTTTTGAAAATATAACGTGATATTGCACTAATATTCTCAGACCCTTATGATACAATCACTAACGACAAAGTCGCAGACAATATTACAATCACTAACGATATAATAGACAAATTTGCTAGCTATAGCGAAGATGATATTTTATTTAATAATGACGATGAAGATGAGATAGTCGCCATCACCGACAGAAAAAATTACAGCAGACCAACAGCTGGACGATATAATGTTAAGTATCACATTGCTAAAAAAAATAATAAAATTTTATTTTACTGTTGCCGAACAACAAATATTTTGGCGGCTTATCAAACCGTTTTTAAATCTAAAAATAGCTGGCCAGCAAAGGAGCATAAAATACGATTTTATTTTTGCTAAAATATTCAATTTAATGCCAGTTGATGATGCAAGAAAATTACATTTAATTTTGTTATGTAAAACTATCAAATGTAAATCCGTACTTGTGAAATACGAACAAATTTATAATAACATTATTGGATCGGCTTAGTTGGTATCCAACTATTAAATTTATCGCTATACCCGCGCCACTTAACTAAACTTTTATTGCCTTTTTTCCTAATAACTTTTTTGATAACGAAAACATCTTGCTCAGTTTTCTGAAGTTCCTGCTCGTAAAAACTGCCAGTTATAGGTTCACCTAATAAATCTTTTAACAAGTATGTTACAGGTATTGTTAAAAGTACTTTATCAACGACAAATACTTCTTCGCTTCAGTTTGGAGTAAATCCTTTTTCAACTGTTTTTTTCGTCAGAGAAATTCTAACTTGATCACCAACTTTAAATTTATGTCTGCGGTACATGTTTTCATTTGCTAATATTGGATTTTTAATTGCGTCGTTTGGCGACATTTTGGTGGTTCTGTGCTTCGTGTTATTATATTCATCAACAATGTTTTGTAAATTGTCAATATATTTACTCGTATTTTTAGCTGTCAAATATTTGTGTATTTTTTCGTTTAGAGTGCCATTAAATCGCTCGACGACAACACTTTTACCCTCGTTCCCTGTAATATATTTTTTGATATTATTTTGGAGCAAAAACTGCTCGAACGTTTTATTGAAAAACTCCGCTCCGTGATCGGTCCAGATTCTATTTGGTTTTCTTTCTGTACTAACGATAACCTGTTTTAACGCGTCAGTTATTGACGTTCCTGTCTTGTCTGAAACTGGAACACTAAAAGCATATTTGCTAAAAATATCTATAACATTAAATAAGTATTTCTTAATATCATTAAATTCAGCTAGATTTGACACATCTACTAAATCTATTGCCCAGATGTCATCAACGGCATTTGCGACAACTTTACGTCGCGTAAGCTTTATCTTTTTAGGTTTGTGTAATTCAGCTGCAAGATCATCATACAATTCTTCACCGAGTCCCAATTTATATTTTGCGCCAATAAAACCCTGCACCAGCCTTCTATCAAAACGTTCTCGCATATGTGTCGGTTTCATATCACGAAGTTCGTCTAACATTACTTTATCACAACCAGCCTTATCTTGCTCGTTGTCCCGGTGGCAGATATGATGGCGCATTGCTATCTCATCAACTTGATTGCAAGGCTCTTGTCCTGGCAGCGGATTATCATTTTCATCTAGTTGTTTATCAAGAGGATTATAAGGTCCAGTATATTTATGGCCTAGCAATGTCCAGCCTCCTTTTGGTTTTGGCAATTTGCCAATTACTTTATGTATGTCTGTATCTGTTCCTATTATTTCTCTGTTGTTGCATTGTTGACAGTATGTGACAATTTTATTTTGCTCAAGACATAAATCTCTATCATAATCACACTTGCATCTCATTCTATTAATTAGTCGTCTACTAAAATAATGTCAGGGTAACCAACTCGCAACGACTTTATCGCTGGGGATAATTTCTTTAAAAACATACATTTTCTTTTTCCACAAATTGCACAAAGACTTTTCAGCATCGTCCTGTTGTTCTTTGTTTTTTTCTATTGTTTCATTGATATTTTCTGTTTTAGTTTTACATTTGAGACAATATGTTGACATTACATATTTGTAAATTTAGATAAAATTAATTGCAATCTCATCATTAGCGTGAGAAGGTTGCTTGTCAAACTGTAAAATAAAATTTAAAAAATTAAATTTAGGCTGGGACATTTGTTTAATGAACATTACACAATAATATCCACAAGCAGAAGTTCCAACAGGTTGAAGTTGATTGGACGAATAATATATTATTTTATATTTTTTGTTTATATATTTTTTTATTGCGTCGCTCGGAGGAAGTCCAAACGTGTCAAAATAATTGTTATTATAAACTGCTACCCAATGTGTACTAGATCCGTCAATGAAATCTTGTATATTTATCACGCAGGAACCACCTGTGATGTTAGTAAGTTCATCCTTAGAATAAACTCCGTGGAAATTGTTTACTTGTTTTAGCTTATTAAGTATCTCAAAGTTACTTAGCGGGGGGAGGGGGGCCGTGTTCCCGGCAATGTTAGTCCACGTCCGATTCCTAGTAGGCCCGGAAGAATACGCCCCGCTAATCCCGCCATAAGTAAAGGAAGAAATCCTCCTTGTTTTTGTTCGAGGACGCTTTGTTTTCCTTTTTTTCGACGATTTTGTTTTTCGTTGTGGCATTATATTTATCTTTAGACTATGTTCTTTATACCACTGCCAACAATACCACGACCTTCAACTGCTTTTTTCGTTGCGCCAGATATTGCTCCAGACGCTGCTGCTAGTCCTAATGTACCTAACACCGGCAAAATTTTAGGTAATAACGTTCTGGCTATCACTGATAATGCCGGACCAAAGAAACCACCTTGTTTTGCCATCGCTGTTATTTGTGCAGCACTTAAATTTAAAACAAAAGGTTTGCCGCGATCGTACCTATTCACTTGTTATTTGGTTAACATTAGTTTTGTTAAAATACCCTTGGAAATGTCAGGGTTGATTTTTAATGATACCTGCCTCTGCTTTGCAACAGCAGCTGCTAATTTTTTAACTTGACCATCAGTCAGATATATTTCTTTTACAATATATTTTGTCATCTTATATTAAAGTTACAGATTAAACTCAAAGTTTGTTCAAACTTGCAAAATTACTAGTAATTTTTAAACTTGCACTGTCATTTTGCCGCCAACAGAATCAATCGTAATAAATCTGTCGCTGATCACTAGCGCGTACACGTACAACTGTGCCGCTGGAACTACTCCGAGTGTCCAAGTAATTTCAATATCAGCTGTCGGATCAACCGCTCGCTCGCTATGCTTACTAACATCAAAATAAAATATCGGATAACGTGTACGAAATTCCTCTATCGATATCTGAGATCCATCCCCAACGTCCTGATATTTTTGCACTGCGTCGAGCAGGTACATGTAAGGTCTAGTAATATTTGTATTAGCGTCATCTGCAAAATTACATTCTATCGCTCGTTCCGGATACTGCTTAGAATTTAGTCTAGCATATATTCGTCTAACATCGGCGTTATCAAATATCGCATTATTTTGTTGTTGGTTACCACGTAGCGCTTGCTGTTGAAATACAACAAATAATTGTCTCGGCAATTGTTCGCTTGATGTTGTTGTAACTCGCCATGTGTAGTCGGTAGTATTCGGAACTGCTGTTTGATATATTTTATGTTGTTGAAAATAATTCTGTTTGTATGTTTATCGAGTATACCGTTTAAATCTGACATTTTATCGATTGACGGAGTTATTCGTGGCATCCATAGCGCAAGTTTGTTTATGATAAATTGGACATCAGCTCCGCCTGACCTAAACAGGCAGTCGTTTTGTTCTGATCGATCTAAAATATGTGTATGTTTAACTCCACGAAATACTTTGTTGTAATCGCGACAAAAGCCAAATATTGTATTTAATGGCAGCATCATTGTAATTTGACGTGATCCTTCTGCAAGTTCTTTTCTTCTAGCAAAACCTTCATTGTAACGTGGATTTTTTACGCTAATTGTGTTATTGATTAAATCTAACATTGCAACGCCGTCCGCACCTGCAGCTGGTGGTGCTATACCAAGATTATTACAAGCTGCAGTAAGCGAGACTCTTGTAGCGTCTGCGTTAGCGGCTGCAGCTGGTGCGGCTATACCTAGTGCGGCTGCATTAACAGTAAGAAAAGTTCTTACAATTACAACATCTGCAGCGGCATCAGCTCCGTGTAATAAAACACCTTTCAAGAAAAGTTCGGTTGATTCAGCTGAACCACGTCCAGTATCTTTAAACCACATCATATTAGTTGCAGTTGATCTAGAGTAATCATCAGAAAACGAAATAATATTTAAGATTGTACTTGCAACTTGCAGGTGACTTGAAATATCCTCAACAGTTTGATTGGCCAGTTGATATAGAGCACTTTTGAATAAGCACCAGCCATTATTTATTAGAGCTACTTCTGTTCCAGCTGCAATTGCAACAGGTGGATTGGCCACTGTCATAATCTGACCGCGAACTTCTAACATTGCCTTATGTGGCAGTAGAAATACATCTTCGTCTCGAGTATTAAATGTTCTAATACCAGCTTTATTTGGTTCATTAGAATTTTCATCGAGATACTCAACATACTCAAATTCTGTTACAGTGTCATCGGTATCATAAGTTTCTGCTAAATCGAGATAATTTTTAACAGACATTTTTTATTTATTAGATTATATAAAATTTTATTGCGGCGCTGTTACTTTAGATATCATCTGCTCGCCCTTTGGTGATAAAAGTTTTTTTTTGTTGTTGTTATCATAGCACGTTGAGTTTCTTTTGTTGGAGCGATTTCTGATATAACTTGTTTTATCTCAGATGTAGACGGTGTGCCTTTTATTTTATCAGCTATTTTTGTCCCACCGCAGTTCCACAGCAGATGCGGCTCCAGTTGCAAAAGCTTTACCTGAGTCAAGTGCAATTGGTGCAACTTCACGCGCGATTCTCGGAGCATTTTCAATAACTTTAGTAAATACATTTCCCAAAAATCCTCCAACTATTTTTCTTCGATAATTTTTTTTTTCTCTTTTTCATTATATCAAGGGGTTGTATAAAACTACGCAACGCGTAAGTGTAAATAATAAGTAACAATCTCGTTATTCAGATCCAGCTGTCGTCCAGATTGATCTGTCAACTGCATATTTATTGTTGTTATTTGATTTTCAACATTTAGCGGATAATAAATAACTTGCCGTGGAGTAATTTGCATGAGCGAGCCCGGTGGAACTTCTGGCGAGAAACTATATATCGTTTGTCCTTTACTACCTTGGGCTGAGTAAGATCCAGAAGCAATAGAGCAATTTATTAATATTGTGTTTATGTCAGTTATATTTACCTGCAGTTCACCGTCAAATGTTATAGTTTGTTCTGTGGTTGATCCATATTGCTTGTGAGTAAATCCAATCAGCGATACTATGCTTGTTGATGATGAAAAATCTATTATCAAATTATTTTTTAATGTTATTCTAGCTCGTAATGTGTTATAGTTTGGTGTTAGCTCAAAATTGTCTGAAACTCCTCCATTTTTCGTTATTAATTCGCGTATCGTCTTATTTAAATCAGTTGCGTTGTAGGCTCCTTGCGGAATTTTAACCGATTTCCACGTAGGTCTTGGAGCTGGAGTTAAAGTAAAATCAAATTTATCGTTTACACCAATTTTTACGTTAGCCATGGAATGCCAACACGTACATGAAATTAGTCCAATTTCATACTGTTTTTCAGTATCAAGTTATATTGGCGGAATATAATTTATTGAAAAATTTGCACTATCTTTCGCAGCTGTACTAGAGACTAGTAATAATGTTGTTGACATTGTTATTTATTATATTTTTACAAAATTAAGTCGCGGTGTAAAGTTTCGTATTCGTCAGATGTTAATAAATTTTCTGATCTTAGATGACCTAATATATCAATAATTTCATTATCAATTTCAACACTAATATTACCAAATTCTTTTGATGATATCAACAGCATTAATCTGCCTATCATTTCAGCAGTTGATGTAAATATTTTTACACCGGTTCCAGTTTTTTCTTTTACAGCTGTCTTTAACTTTTAATCAAGTTCATCATAATTATCAACCTACCGACTTAATTCAGTTTGTCTTTCAATAGGATCTTTTATGTTCTTTGAGACAACTTTATCAGCTTTCATACGTATTTCATCTATTTCTTTTGCCTCACTACTTAAACCACTAGCTTGATGACTACGATATCTGTTATTTTTTATATTACGAATAGCTTTGATATAAAGATCAGCGATAATCCAGTGTCGGTATTGTCTGATACTGTCGCGGTAGCTTTCATTTTCCAGTTTTACATCGTCTAAATGTTTCTTACTTTTTTCTTTTATTTTTTCTATCTCTTCAATTTTTTCTTCAGCGTTGTAATCAGTTTTTTTTTTAATATCTCGTACTCTCACATTTTTAAAATCGTATTTTTCGTTAAACGATTCATACTCGTAATTTCTTATTTCGTCATTTATACTCTCTAGAGCATCTTTAAAATTTTGCTCTTGTTGGATATCTAGTCCATGTTCTTTTCTAAATGTTTCTTTTTTAGCTTTTTCTTACTCATACATTTCCTCCAACATTATTTGACCTTTACTTTTTTTCATCATCTCGTCTAACATTCTTCCAATCGGATTAATTGATACTCTTTCTGATAATCTTCGTTCAAATTCTAGTGGATTATTCAACAGCCGAATTAGTCTAGCTTGTCTAGCAGCAGGATCAGCAATATCTCTTACTAGGTCTCTAGCCAATCTTAATCTGTCTTCATCAGATTTTCTAATAATTTTTACAGCAGATGCTTCTTGCTGTTCTTTAACTAGCCCAAGTAAACCTTTTTCCAGTAACTTTTTAGATTCCTCTTCTGATAGTGGTTTAGTTTCAGGTTGTTTTCCAAGTAGTGCTTCAGTAACTGGTTTGAGAATTGTGGCTGTTGCTTCTGCAGCAGTTACTTGTCCACGTCGTGCTTGCTGTACGTTTTGCTTAAATGCTGCTTGAGATTGAGCAAGTTTTTTTAAATCTTCTATATGTTTTCTATATTTTGCTCGTTTGTCCATTTTATTATATATAAATTTTATAAAATTTTAAGAAGTGGAAAACACCTTACTGCAGATAACTGTCAATACAACAGCAAAACATTTTAGTTGGATCATGTGTAAGTTTGTCAAATAAGAAAAAGTTATACTTATCTTTTGTAGCTTTATGATATAATTCAATAAATTTATCTTTTGTTACGTCACCACATTGCTCGTTTGCAATATTTCTAACGTCAACATTGTCCAGTCCCGGAAATAATATAAAACAACCAGTATTTCGCCGAATAAATCTATCAACATTATAAAAACCTTGAGCTAAATAAACAGAATTACATTTTTTATTTCGAGACAGTGAAAAATACGATCTTATTTTGTTCATTTCTACATTATTTAGCGGAATATCGTCAAAAACTACTATTTATGTTCGGACGAATCAAGTTGATTAACTGGAACAAGATCTTCTGGTTGTTTGATAATAAAAAAATCTTCGCCAGCATCAAGATCATCACGAAGTCTGTTATTATTATCGCTTAGTAGCTCGTACTTATCTTGCTGCGGATTAATTGTATAAATATAAACTCGATCGTAATTAAAATTATCACCAAGAAGTAAATTCATAAGCGAGTTTGTTTTTCCCGATCCAGTTAGCCCAACAATAAGATAATGACAATCTGGAAGTTCATTGTTATGTTTATGTTTCACCAACCGCTCTGTATCAAAATTTAATATCGTCGATTTTGCCATTGTTTGTTATATAATTTTATGTTATTTTAAACTGACTAATGTTGACAATTTTATGTAGGACAATAAATAATGAGCTACTATACAAAATTTGGAACATTGATAGGAGATTCATCAGCTGTAAGTACAACTACAACAATAACAGACGGTAAGATTGATTTATCAGGTTACCTGAAAAAATCCGGTGACACAATGACAGGAAACCTGTTTATGTCAAATCAACGAGTACTAGGTTTAGAAACAGCGTATCCACCAATAAATGTTAATAACACACAAGCTGTCAGTTATGCACAACTAAAATCTGTTGATGACAACAAGTTGTCGTTGACAGGAGGAACTTTAAGCAGTAATTTAGATATGTCAGAAAAAAAAATAATATATTTGGAGACCAGGTATCCACCAGCAAACTTAAATTATACACAAGCGGTAAGTTATGCACAGTTGAGGTATGTGGATGATAACAAATTTGATAAAATCGGTGGAACGGTTATAGGTAATATCAACATGTCAGGAAAAAAAATAATAAATTTGGAGACTGCATATCCGCCAAAAAACTTGAATCAAACACAAGCTGCAAGTTATGCACAGCTAAAATCTGTTGACGACAATAAACTTAACAAAGCCGGTGACACAATGACAGGTAACCTGTTTATGTCAAATTAAAAAATAACTGGATTACCGACAACCTCACCACCAGCTAATGATGCTGATGCTGTTAGTTATGGTCAGTTGAAAGAAGAACATGCCCCATACTTTAAAAAATCTGGTGGACCAATGTCAGGCAATATAAACATGAGAAATAATAAAATAACTACGACATATGTTCCAGTTAGCCCTAATGATCTGACAAAGCATATGTTGATAGTCTGTCTAGTGGTATAAAACGAACTAAAAACAATGTTGGATATATTCCAATGCTTTATAAAGCAACTGACAATCGAGTTGGGTTTGAGGTAAGCGCATCAGCATATTATCTCGAAAATTATCCTTATTACGCACTTCTGATAGACATGAGTGGACGACCAACGGAGAAGTTGAAAACTTTTGGATTAAAATTAAATGTCCTACTACAGTTGCTATTTGGCAATTTCATTTGCGAGGTCAATTAAATTCTAGTGTTGGTCGAATTTATAATTGGCGATTGGAAGGATCAAATGATGATATCGACTGGACAACATTGTATAGCACAACAAACACTTACATTTCAACAACACAATATTTTACAATCCCGACAGAAAACACTGTTAACAAGTACTTCTATTTTCGAGTTAATGTCTTGGCTGCTGAACATCCATTTCCAGGACTGACAACATTTCAAATATATACACTTGATGATCAAATTTAATCTAATGCTATAAAATAATGTCAGAACCACCAATTATAACCATTGCAAGATAATGTTATGATAATATTTTAAACCCTGATAAAGATGTTGGAGCTGTTAATGAAACAGCAAAAATGTTACAAAGTTTGAAAAAACTTAACATCGAATCATTAAATAATCCAACATTGCCAGAAAATTTTGCTAATTTTATTCACGTTATACATATGCGAGGACCACAACTGAAATGAGCAATAGAAAACTTTGATATTATAAGATACTGTCATCCTGAGGATTGTCTAGAAGAACAAAAACAAGTTGAAATTATATTTAAAAAAAATATTACTCGAGCTTGATTGGTCTAACATAGATTTGATAATAAAATCAGATTTAATAAAAGCACAAGTTTATAGTGGAAGAACACTAGAAGAAAGACAAATAAACGAAAATCATACTCGTCTTGACAAACTAGCGGAAAATAAAAAAATGAGAATAAAAAAAAAGTTATATGATAGTTTTTCAAAACGAGGTATATTTAAACATCTCGGTATGTACTACCATGACAAAGAAACCTTAGTTAAAATCGTTACTATGACGTCAGACACAGAGTCAATTATTAAAGTGTACTCAAACGCAATTTTGCCAATGATACGTAAAAAAGACCCAGAATTTGATCCGATTATTGTTAACAAGTCTCTAAAGATAATCAAAACTTTAGACGATGAAATCAGTAATTTTAATGATGATGAGCGAGAAAAGTTTTTGAAGAAGTCGATCAAACAAAGTTGGAAGTAAAGTCTGATTCTTATTATGATATAAGTGAAGAAGACGATGTTCCATTCCCATCATTCCAATACTCTAGACAATTGTCATTACGGAATTATTACAACGAAATTAAAACAATGCTCACAAAACCATACGAAAAATTAATGTTAAAAGTAGCTTCTGCTGTTGGTCTTCTCACAATTGAAATTGATCAGCTTAAGAAACTAATGTTAGCAAATTTCGTAGTTGCATATGCAATTATCAGACAACATCTTGTTCTAAAAAATTACACGTTAGATCAGTTGAGTTTAGTATTAGGGTATATTGAAGAAACAGAAATCGATTACAGTAATTTGGTGAATAAAACAGATTTATATGAGAGTGAAGTAGGAAATAATTTTGATTCATACGTTTGGCTAAAGAAACAGTATGTACTAACAGATGAACGATATGATGATACTTCGTCAGATGTTTATGACAAATATAGAGAGTTTATAGCTGATCCTAAAAATAATAAATTCCGCGAGTTTCTCGATTCGATTGCTGGTGCTAGAACTTTTGTCTTTGTATAAAATATTGTATAATGAAAAAACAAATCTATTTCAATCAAATATCAGAAGAAATTCCAAAACAAGATGTTGACGCACTAATGCAATATCAAAGATATTATCATAAAAAACTTTGGTGCGTGAAAAAATATTACAAATACTATAGCAAAATACTTCGGATAATATCATATTTACCACTGCTAATGACTAGGTCTGGTATAATTTCAAGTGGAGCATCATTAAATCCGTTTTTGTTAATAATATCAGGCGTTGGTGTTTCTCTTGCAACAGCGTGTAAAAAAATTGAACCTCGACTTGTAACTAAAAAAAATGCCTGCAAAACAGCAAGTATAACTTACAAAAATTACTTGATCAGATACGATCTTACTTGCGAGGTGTAAAATATGATATGGACGATTTAATACGCGAATTTCGTATTATTGACAGTATATTAACATATATTCTACCAATGAGAGTCAGCAGGTATGAAAAAGATTATCCAAAAAAAAGCATGTTAATGATAGAGTATGAAATTTTGTCTAAACTTTAGAAATGATGTTTCACTTACCTTCTTACTCTAGCGAATAAATCCTCCGCGTAATTGAAGGGGGTAGAGGTCTTGAGCTAGAAATCTCCTGGCTAAAAACTTTAAGTCTTGTTGGGATAGGGATTGGTGTGTCTCCGAGATGGTAATTTATATTTGTTTGGAGGGTCTCCGAAATGGTAATTTATATTTGTTTAGAGGTGGGTAAAGGTCTTGGATTATATTTGAGGTAGAAATCTCCTAGCTAAAAACTGTAAGTCGTTTTGGGATAGGGATTGGAGGGTCTCCGAGATGGTAATTTATATTTGTTTGGAGGGTGGGGAGAGGTCCTTGAAATAGAAGTCTCTATTTCCCTTACTACTGCATACCCACATCAAACCTAATCAGAATTTTATTTTATCAATTTGTACTTTTCAATTCTAGGATTCATTTCAAGCCTAAAAAATGGGAAGTGTGGACACAATGCACATGATACATTTATCAACTTAACTGTTCATTTCATGATCATATAAAAAGGTATGATTTCAGCTATTGTTGATATATTAACAGCTCTCAATAATATCTTCATGTAATTCCTGCAGTAGCCATATTTAGAAGGCTAGAAGAAAGTATAATAATAATAATAATAATGTTATGAGTCTATGCTCTTAAAAATAAGTAACATAAAATTTGTATCTAATGTGGGAATGTGCTTTTCACTTGCCAGCTCTAATTCTCTTTATCTAAAAATTGATATTCCCTTTCTTCCATCTATCTTTGCCTTTGCATTTGTATCTGTGTCTCACTTCTCTTTCTCCGACTGTGACTGGATTCTCTCTCTCTCTCTCTCTCTCTCTCTCTCTCTCTCTCTCTCTCTCTCCTATTTCTTCAATTGAAACTGCTTTTGTTTCTCTTCTTTCTGTAACTGAATCTATTTTTTCTGTAACTGCATTTGTTTCTCTCTCTCCTCTTTCTCCATTTGCAACTGCATTTGTTTCTCTTCTTTCTGAAGTTCAATCTTTCTTAACCCTAACTGCATCTTGTACATTAATTTTAATTCCTTTACATTTATGTCAGAGTCTGATATGGACTTACTGTTCGAAACAAAAGTACTTTTATCCAAATCATTCTTTTCCACCAAATATTGGACCAAAATATTTTTTATTTCTTGTTTTTTAAAAGAATCTTTTGTCTGAGAAAGATCATATTTTCTGGCAAGCTGAAGCAATTCATCTTTTTTCAAACAGCCTAACTGCTCCTGGGTAGGATTTGAAAGAAAGATCTCCACTTTTGATGACATTGTACAAAGCTTGAGGGTTTCACTTGTTACGTATATGAAATTAAATTGCTTGTGTGTTAGTTTTAAAATTCTTTTTTATTTTAATTTTGTTTCGTTACATTTTATTGTAATGAAAATTTTCATTGGATTTGAGTCTCTTTTCAGAAAACTGGCTTGACCCGATTAGATTATAGCTGTTACTTCAGCACTATTTTTAGCTCACCTTGGTTCACAGATCTTGTAAACATCGAGTAAAAACGATTGGCTATTACCAAGGTCATGATCTGTGTGCGTGATAGCTCTAATTTGTAAACAACTTTTTTGTTATAGAATCTTATAGTAAGATTTGCTAAGTCTTTTAAGTCGTGCGTGCAAATCATCATTTTTTTATTGCGCTGTTCAAGTTAGAAATCACGGAGCCGTCACGTGAGCCATCATGTGATCTAAAATCGAGGCTTAAAACAGCCATTTTCTACTAGATCTAGTCAGAGTCGTATGTCCACACCTTGAAGGTACAAGGTGTTTATACTGTTGAAGCCAGAAAGTTTTTGAAGTTCATTTGTTTTTGGAATTTATTAATTTATTCTCTAGAAAACTAAACAAGTGTACCTTTTGTTTAAAAGTTCTGGGAGAAAGAAATTCAGTGGATATTTTTTCTGGAGTTTAACGGAAACATTATATACTGAATTTCAATCGAGGATCTGTTACAACCCGTACAACGACCTAGTCTGACGTCATCGCCTCCATATTGGAATTTCATCGAGATTCGAACCCCGATTCTATTAGAACTGTTTACTGATAGGACTTGTATTTTTCAATCTTAGGATTAAATTTTGGATTACATTCACAAACCGTAAGTCCTATTTCCAATTTTTACATTGTTTTCTAGGGAAATACATTATTTTGTTAAAATTTACAAAGCTTGTTGGCTTCACTCTTTTCTCTTGTTATTTTTGTACAAGCCTACATGTAACACACTAAAGATTTCCAAAATGTGAAAATAATACTTGGGATTTAAAATTCTGAAGCTTGGGGAATTTCAATTTCAAAAACAAAGTATTCTGAAATATTTTAGCCGAAATTTGTATCCCGAAGGAGCCCCCAATTTTCTGTTACGAGTCTATGCCCTTAAAAGTAAGTAACATAAAAAGGTGAAGACAGCAAACTTTATAAAATTTAACAATAATTCATTTCCCTAATATACAAAGTGAAAAATAGGAAAAAAGAACTTACGGTTTTTCGAATTAAATCCAAATTGTAATCCAGGAGTTAAAAAACACAAGTCCTCGTAATAAAAATTCCTGAATGAAACTGAGTTCGAGTCCCGATGAAATCAGAAATTGAAGGCTATGACGTCAGTTATAGTCAGCGTTGTACTGATGTGTCAATCGTCTCTTGCTGAAGCACAGAAAAAAATTATTCCAGTTTTGAATTCCGTATACTCTCCAATGAATGTCTTTATACAAGAATTTTGTTAGAGCCCTTTTGTATTTCTAGAGAAAATACTCACTTGAATTCAATAATTTGAAGAAAATAAAATTCAGCCCAAACTGGTCACAACATAATGTAACTTAACATGTCAGATGTCAAAGCACGACTGACTAACCTTTATCAAAAACATCATTTACACGATTAATTAAGACGCAAAACAGATCCCCGGATGACGGTCAATAGTTCATTCTTCTGGAAAGAATAAAAGTTTGTTTTCAATTAGCACATGCTACTTGTCACGTAGTACAGGTATGACCTTGATTCAAGTTAATAATTCTTACTCTGAGAAAGTTAAAAAAAAAAAGAAAAGGAAGTTGTTTACCAGAACTGTCACTCGTTTTGGAACAAGATCAGCAACTATAAATAATGTTTCTCTTATTAGTTGTTTACATGAAATATAAAAACAAATCAGTTCTGGGTAATGTGAAATCCAGTAAACAATGTTACATTACAATATCATGTAATGGAATAATGAATTTAAAACTAACAGACAAACAATTAAATAATAATAATAATAATAATAATAATAATAATAATAATAATAATAACAATAATGATATTAATGTGGGGATAGTACAGTGCCTAATATCTTTAAGCTCTAGAGTATTAGGTAAGTCATTAGAACATATGCAACAACCAGCTTACAAAAAATACCATAAATTTACAAAAGTAAAACATATTGATGATAATTAGGGAAGTAAATATTATTAAGTCTTCAAGTCGGTTCTTATAGTCAAAATAGGTGAGTTTTGAGAGCACTTGTGTCTAAGATCTATGGGCAATTCATTTCATGTAGCTGGGCCTTGGTACACAAAAGAACGTTCTCCATATCACTTCATTTTAGCAGGGGAGAACAATGATAATACAAGTGTTGAAAGGGGGTCCCCGAGTGGCGAAGTGGTTTAAAGCTCTCACCCTTACGGATCACTGCCATCTCACCTCTGTCTTCATGGGTTCGAGTCTCGGGCTTGGCCATTGTGGGTATGTGAGAAATCCTGCCGGTAGCTTCTCGTGGGTTGGTGGTTCTTTCCGGGGTTTTCCAGGGTTCTTCCTCCACCATTTAAACTGGCCACCATGTATAGCCTATTTTTGCTTAAAAATGGCGTTAAACCCTATAACGACAGACACAACAAGTATCAAAAGAGGAGTGAAGGTTTCTTGATGTGGGGTGCACATGGGTGAGGCCTGATAGATATATTGGACTGGAGCTAGTAAATGAAATGTAGAATAGGGAAAGGGTTTTGTTTTTGATTTTGGATTGAATTGGTAGCCAGTGAAGGCTACAGTGCACAGGGGAGGTGTGCTCAGTTTTTTGCATTCTAAGGATGATCCGAGCAGCCTCGCTTTGAACTTGTTCAAGTTTCTGTAGTAGTTACTTCGATGAACAATATAGAAGTGAATTACAATAGTCCATTTCTTGAAAGTATTAAGGAAAGCAAAAGTGTTTTAGTGCCATCAGCTGAAAGAAATCTGTGAAATGGGCTGATGCATCTCATCTCCAGATACGCTGCCTTGCATATGTTTATTATATGTTGGCGCAATGAGAGCGTACTGTCAAGAGTGACTTCTGGGTTTCATAATGACTGTGTGAATTTAATGTTGGTATTGGTGGTGCGTATTGTTTGAGGTAAAGGATGTGAATGAGAATATTTTTGTGTGGTGATCAGGATGGTTTCAGTTATATCATCATTCATATGCAGCTTGTAAGATGTCATCCAGGACTTCACATCAGAAATGCACCTCTTTATGCCTTGGATAGTAGCCTCGACTTCATTTGGGAAGGTAGATTTGTATATTGACAGTCATCAGTTTACAAATGGTGCGTCACCAGAAGTCGATTCATGACATTTGAGAGCGGATGAGTGTATAGAATGAAGAGAACAGGGCCGAGAAAGAGAGCCTTGTGAAATACCAAAACATAGATCAACTGGGCTGGAATGTTTTCCATATATGGACACAAATTGTGTCTTGCTGACTAATTAGGACTTGAGTCATAGTAAGGCTGTATTGTGAATACCAAATACATGCTGGCGATCGTGAAGTAATATGTCATCGTCTATTGCGCTGCATACAAGTCAAGGAGTATGTGGACTCGCAGTAATCTTTCCACTTTCCAGAGTAGAGGGAAGGTCATTAACTACTCTCAGAGGTGAAGTTTCAGTACTATGGTGAGGGCAATATGCAGATTGTACATTGCTAAAAAGATTGTTTGCATTCAGATGAGATACAAGTTGGGATAGAATATATGAAACATTGGCCTGGCAAGAATATTTATAAAAATAACTCTTTGCGAAATTTTTAATGGCTTGGTCTAAAATTCTTCAAAATGACAAACATACATTGATCTCAAGTATTGTGAGTCAATCTGGCATAATGATAACATCATAATTGATTATGGTAATTCAGATGAGATACATGCTGGGATATAATAACTTTTTCTGAGATTTTTTAAATGAATGAGAGATTAGAAACAGGGTGGTGGTTCTTTAAATCATTTGGGTCAAGTGTCAATTGTTTGAAAGAGGTTTTACAATGAGAGTTTTGAAAAATGATGAGAATTTCCTGGATGAGAGAGAAGTATTGATAGCAGCTGTTGGTGAAGGCAATTTTGAATCAAAGAACTCAAGCATCAGTGATGTCAGAGTATGATTGAGTTAACATGACTTTGGGGCACTTTTCATCACAAGGCTTTGGGATGCTCTTCATCGCAAGGCCCAAAAATAAAAATATGTGTTTCCGGTCGGGTGACTGTCCCTGTTTTTCATTGCTGACACTAGCTCTTCCTTCCACACTTCCAGTGAGGTAACAAGAAAATTTCCCGAAATTGATGTGTGCATCTAATTAAGCTGGTTTGTCTCAGTATTTGAAATGCTTAGTATATTAGATATATTAATCATTGTAATATATATAGAATGTTCAAAAAATATTTTAAAACTTTTCCCCCAAAGATCCAGAGAATCATTTATGCATCTAATTCAGCTGGTCTAGCCCAGTACATGAAGTACTTAGAATATATATATATATATATATAAAGTATATATATATATATATATAAAGAAATATATATATATATATATGCTGGTTATTATATACTAATCATTATAATATTTATAATGTTTAAAAACAAAAAAATAAATTTCTTTTTAAAAAAAATCACAAAACTGATTTGTGCATCTAATTTAAGTGGTTTAGCCCAATATTTGAAGTGCTTAGTACATTATATATATATATATATATATATATATATATATATATATATATATATATATATATATATATATATATATATTGTTTTGAAACAAAACTACCTACTTACCTATCCTAATTTTAAAAAGAGTGCAATAGGAAACACATACAGGTAGTACTCATTATATCGTGATGCTCCGGATGCAAAGAATATCATCGCGATATAAGCAGGATCGCGTTAACAGATTGTTTGGAAAACTTCCCCATAGAAAATGTGTATTGAAATTTCAGTGTCATCAGTTTTAACTAACCTCTTGATCATATATCGTTTATGTTGTTCGCTGGGTTTCATCAGACATCAAATATACTTCAATTTTGAATTGTATACATGCCAATGTGGCGGAAACGGTGCACGGTAAAGTTAAGGGAACATTAGACGCACAGCTGGAGTTAAAAATCTGCTAAGGATTAAAATAATGGGCTTTTCCGAGAGCATGTATTTAGGAAGTTAAAACGACAGGTCACCTTAAATTTTAAAAAATGGAAGTCATGCTGCCATCATGTTGTAAGCGGACTTGCGTTATTCCTTTTTTATTCTGACAGCCATTAATGCATTCTGAAGGAGTAGCAATAACAATATTTTCAAGGTGGATACCCATGGCAACCATACTGGATGTGAGATTGACACCAGTTTCATTTAGGAGTAACTGGACATCACAAAATATCTTTTGGTGGAAATTGCATGTTAATATGACCATCCAAACAACTGGTGGAGTGACAACAATATTTCAAATTGGCAGCCATATTGAATATAAGATAGGAACCATTTTGTTTTGGTTCAAGAAGACACCATTATAATTCTTCTGGTGAATATACCTCATAACAATATTACTTTCATTCAGGAATAACAATATAAAGGTTTTAAAGATGGCACCCATAGTGGCCACGTTGAGAGTCAGATCAGCACCGTTACATTTAGGACCAGGTTGACACAAGAAGTCTTTAATTGAAAACCTCATGTTGATACGATCTTTCATTAAGGAGGAGTAGTGATAACAAGATTTTCCAGATTACCCCAGTGGTGACCATACTATATGTCCCAATGGCACCAGCTTCATTAGACCATACTGACCTTGGGATGAAATTGTGTGCAGTTTCATGACAATCCTCCAAGTGGTTTAAGAGGAGTAGCCAACAGACAGACGGATGACGCACAGAGAACTGACATATTTTGTTATGGTGGACGTTCTTCTGGCCATGACCAGTAGAGCTAAAAGCTACATTCTTTGTCGAAACAGAGCATTGTAACAGAAAATGTCCGCAAAGAACAACAACTACATGTGTTTACCTATCAAAATCGATATTACCAATGCTTATTTTAAAGCTAATGGCAGCTTTTACAGACAGAAATAACTAAAACCCCCTTGTATTGTCCTCTTTGTCAGTATGGAGTACAATCAACTGTTTCACTCTTCAATCATCATTAAAAAAAAGTTTTTCAAAATAAATCAAATATCTACTGACAATATGCTTTTGAGGAACTTATATCAGACCTCTTCTGCTATTTCATTTTCAAATTTGTGCAATATAATGTATAGGTTGCAATCACAATCGTGTGCAGTTAGTACCATGTTGATTGATGTGACAATACCAATTCCACCAATAAAAATGCCGACAGAATGTCCAATACAGATAAATTTATTTTCATTATCAACTAGGAAAACACTGAAATCTGATTCCCCTAAGTTAAAATATGGCTTCTTGTGAGGAAACATTCCTTCTATCCATGCATAATGATTTGCAATTCATCTGATTTATAATTGACTCTTTGTAGCATTCAATCATTAACTGGATACCTGACCATGCATTATATTGATCGAAGAAGACCTATCAGAATCCCATTTCTTTACCAACTTTTATAACAACGTCCTTGAATTTCTGAATAATAGGGTGTGCTATCATTCACCTGCATCAAACTTTGTAGTCTGAAATAGACCGAAACCTGAAATACAAATAAAGTTTGCAATAATGCAATAAATATCATATAAATAAATACACATTTTGAAACAGTATTAAATACAAACCTGCTGAAAAGTAGATCACTGCAATTTAAAGCCTTACAGCTTTACAGGGCAAAATCAGTATCTGACATACTCACATATTCTATATACTGATGTATATGTGACTTTCTAACGCTGTAACATTCTTTACAATAATGAAATAAGCTTTCTTCAAGCAGGTGTGACAGTTAATAATGGAATCCCTAGCATATCCCAGTGTGGCAGTTAATAATGGAATCCCTAACATATCCCAGTGTGACAGTTAATAATGGAATCCCTAGCATATCCCAGTGTGGCAGTTAATAATGGAATCCCTAGCATATCCCAGTGTGACAGTTAATAATGGTATCCCTAGCATATCCCAGTGTAAACGTAAGACTATAGTGATATTATATTAGTTTTTGTTGAATGCAGCAACTTATGCAGTAGATACTGAACTTTCAAACGCTTCAAAAGAAACTATTAACATTGTTCATTTCAAATACTAACATTGTTCACCATGATGTTTAAGTAGGTGAGACAGGCAAGACAGGAACTTGTAGTATGTCACAGCATAAGATATTTGATTTTCAAAGACTTTAACTTTTGCTTATGCTGGCAATGCTGAAAAAATGAATTCTGTACATCACCATGTTTATGCAGCTGACATTAAAATGATTTCTAAAAGAATATTTAATGAAAGAGTGTCAAATAATTCCCCAATCTAAAGTTTTATGAAACAAATTAGCACTATTTTTGCAACAAAGATGATGAACTGTAGGCAAGACACAAATATTGCGGATTACATGTTATAGCTGTATTTCTGGAGACAAACAAACTGGGATGAAAGATCTCTCAGATAAGAACTGGAAAACATGGACTTCATTCTCAATTCGACTGCATGGATAATGGCAGAGAACAGATTTGCTCAGATGCCATGCTTGTGGCGACTGTTCTAACTTCAAAAGCTGAAATACGTTGTAAATGCATTTAATCTGGGGTTATTTCTGTATGTGAAAAGAAAATAACCCAATTTATCCAGGATGAAAGTGTCTGTGATGATATATCATCCTCATATTCTGTCATGTTCCTTTTTGAGAAGTAAAAAGTCATGATCTACCTCAACAAAAGGATGGTTCCCCGTGGAAATGGAGCCTATACTTGGCGATGAAAACCGTACTGTTATGAGCGAAACTGACCGATCTTGTCAGAACTGTATGTACCTCGGGTCCACTGATAGGGCATATATTTCGTTGATTCTGCCTGTCATCACTATTGCATTGAGGAGGCAGGTTTGGTATGAAAGCTGAATCAGTAAGGCCCTTGATAGCAGTTCAAATGGTGTCTTGTTGAGACAGGTTATTTTACCCATGATAGGTTCTACTTTGGGCACAGAACCAATGTCTTTGGCCGTATGCACTCAAAGCTGCACATATAGGATAAGTCTTTATTTTGTCCAACATTATCTCTTCCATTATGATGTAGGGTGTTGGCGATTGTGGAATGGTAATCTTTGATTGTACTTGGTGCTAATTTTGAGTCAGAGGAGGAAATTAGTTATTTGAGGTACTGATGCAGAGGTATAATGCGTTCTTGCACCACAAGAAATCAATACAGTGACTTCCAAGCAGTCACTAATTAGGGGTTCCCTTTGAGTGGCAAAGGCTTGCGAATATTGTGAAGCGACGTCTCTTAGACATTAGTGCGCTAAGCTGTACATTGTAGGTAGCGACTGTGCGACTAAACCATGCAGATGTCTGAATAGACCGGTATGGTCAAACTGGACAAATGTTGTTCTTCTGGTGGGTTATAATATATAATTGTTGTTGTGACCCATTATGATCAGGTGTATATGACAAAATCCGGTAGTAACAGGGCTGGTTTGACATGTAGTATGAGGATTGGTTGGGGTACGGTATGCTTGATCCACATAGCCAGCCTATGCCTTTGCTGTGAGATTGTAATAGGCTGTTTGATTAGCTCTTTATCTTTCTACTCAGCAAGGGATATGGAGTCGAACCCTGATGCTACACAGCCTATTGGTATCACCAATTTGGGTTTATCGTGTTGTGATAGTGAATAGAGGGCTGGAGCTATCTCTGAACAACCTGATTTATAACGTTTTGCTGCTGATACACTATGGGGAGATTTATTTCCTTCCGAAAAAAATTCCTGCAGTGAGGACACGTCAGCCTGTATGTTAATAGAATCATCGTTGTTCAGCGTGTGCTTATGCACTTTCTCCTTTGTGTCCCCAAGCACAGTAGTCCATTGACCTTCAGTCCATGCTGAATAGAATTCGCACGTGTTAATAGCGTCACAGCCGGAACACACTACACAAGTCTGATGGCTGTACATAGCATTCTTCCAGCGTTTGCATATTTTGCATTTAGTCTTCCTGTGGGACAAATTGAACAGAATGTCTCAACAGGTGTAGCCGTGTTTTTGAACCCATCTTAGTGCAGAGCTCTACCTTAAATACTGTAAATGTATTTACCTAGAATATGGTGCACGTGGCACACGACGTAATGAAGCCAAGGAAGCATCAGCATTATTAACATCAATTAACAATGTTACCTGTGGGAAGGCCCAATGAGGGCCTGTACAGGTAAATTCAAAGAAGCTTGTCATACGGACGCTAAGACTACATTAATTTTGAAAACGTTACCTGTTTGTATCTGGACATAGTAGAAATGATATATATTTTTCTATAGCCCACACAAGACATGCATGCACATATATTATTATAGCCATAACTATGTGAGGGAACGCATAAGCTACACGTGCAATAACTGATTAATATTACGTGTGTGATGACGGCAAAGTGATAATATTGTACAGACAGAACTTTGTCATCAGAGGAAGGAAAAAAGTTAAACATATTAGATGGTGTATACTACCCTTTTGAAGAGAAGACTCCTCCAACTTGTAAAGGGTAGTACTTCCAGAAACTGATAATGCATTTTGTTTGGTCTCTCTGTCGAGAGCATGCAACTAGGCACTAGCGGAAGTAGTAACAGAGATATTCACAAGATTTGCAGCCTTGCCCTGTGTCATGGGGAGAACACCCTCTCAAATGCCACCTACGCACTCTTCAAAATGACCTTGCGGCCCTGATTAGTGTCGTGACCTAGGGCGTGGGAACCATTGAACTAGATAGATTGACTGAAAGGCAGACAGACAGACAGTAAAACATACATCATATTTATTGATAGATGCCTGTAGAATGGATTGATGGATGGATAGACTGACAGTTCACTAAATTCAAAGAACGCAAACAAATGAGAAAGATAGACAAACAGTCAAATACAGTAGGTAGATATACTGATTGATGAATAGCTAAATGAATGGAGGTGAAAATTAATCTGATTAATTTGATTCCTAGAAATATTGCTCCTGACAAAACATGTCTGTATGCTTTGCTTTAGTATACTGTAAATACTGCGAAAATACTGCACAAATCCATGTTTCCACGGTTCCTACCAAGGTTGGCCTTTCTTCCAAATTTCTTGGTACCATATGCATTGTATTTTTGGTCAATTAGTGCACAAAACAGTTCTATCTTCTCAAATGTTAACATCGATTCTGCAGAAAATGCATGCTGTCTATTCAGTAATCATGGCTACAGTGGATTAAATGAAGGTTATTAGTTTTAATACTTGTTTTTGCGATGCAGTTATTCATAGCAGTGTCAAAACAAATAATTTACCCAACAATCATGGCCACTAGTTGCATTTATATAATAAAGTCAAGCAGTCCATGACTGTGGTCATAAATGGACAGTGGTCACTCAAATCAGGTTTTACTATAACACCACCATTAACTGCCCTCTTCATTTAGAAGCAACACTCTGCAACTTCCAATGAAAAGCAGGGAACATCAATTCCAGGAATTGGCTGGTTACCATTTCTACTGACCTTCATTTTTATACATTGTTTCCATGTACCAGTCCATGGTTCATTTCTTGGTATTGGTAATGAAGTCTTTGCTGTCCAATCCGGGTTGATCGGTTTCAAAATAGTGCTGACGTTGCTTCTTGTTGGTGGGCTTAAGTACAATTTTTAAAAAAGGAAAAAATTATTATTGACCAAACATGATCTAAATGAATATCATTCTAAATTAATTGCTCAACAATGTCTTTACCTACGCATTAAAACATAACCTCAATCAGTGGTACCAAACCTTTTTGAGTACGTGGACATTTTACTAACTTCAAAATAATTTGCAGACCATAATATACAAATAGTTGTACTTTTAGGCTCCGTTAATTGAGAAAATACATAATGACAAACAACTATTATGAACTTAACAATCGTTGTAAATGAATTCACAATTTGTTCATCACAACAAAAAGTATATGTCCACATTGTTGAAAAATAGTACTATATGTGTGAGACTATTATTTGGTCAGTCAGTCACAGACCCCTTATAAATTCTCGTGGCCTTTCAGCTGGAAACAGCTGATCTAAATGAATATCAATCTAAAGTATGCGTTTAACAATATTTTTACGCACTCATTAAAAAAGTAAATATTTTTATTTAAAGGAAATTAAGGGACCACACAAGTTTGTTATGTATGGATCCTTGTGGAGGCCGTAGAATCCTTTGTGGGGAATCTCAATATACAAGCGAAATCAAGGAAGAAGTTCATGAATGTTGTTCTCTAGGATCAGGTGTCCATTACTTCAAGGTTTCCATTACTTCAAGGTGTCTGATCATAACTTGAATGTACACAATCCTTTGGTCTTTCATAAATATCTTCTCAATTATAACTGTATTTCAGGAGTACAACCGTGAATGACAATTATATCACCACTAAAAAGAATATTATATGTAAGACAAAACTTTTAAGGTAACATTTACTTGGTAGGTAATGTACTAGCAATATCTATAGTATTAGCATGCCCTTCATTTTGGTTGTACCCCACTACCGATTTTAAAAATGAAAAGCATACAGTTTATTTTAAAATGCACAAAACTTAGTTATTTCATTTACTGATTTATAATTTTTAACCTGAATTTGAGCATTATAACTAATGTCAACTTGACAAAACACCAACTCTATACTTTAAAAATTGGATTTTTACATCAATTATTTCAAAATGTTAAATTTAATTATTCTGAATACGATTTTGATAGTGGAAGGTTTTTAAGAAATATTTTAACTTTATGAAGAAGTGAAACTGTAATAAATATTTATTATGTCTTTATTAGGCTCGAGACTATAAAAAGCAACTAGCTATGTCTTGCCATTTATTTAAATGTTTGTCGTGCAGACGAGAATAAGATTGATCTCTTGCAAAGTACTGATTTTATAACACCTGCAAATTGTTATGACATCAATGCAGTAGCATGAAACGAGTCACACTAGTTGGGGAAGAAAGGTTAAAGCGGATGCAAAAATATCCCCTGTCAATGTGCCTGTAGTGGCTTCTTTCGATGTGTCATTATTATTTCCTTCTTTTTTCAGGGGTTAAGAAAAATGATCGTTTTACATGGATCTGATACAATTTCGATTCAAAGGATTGGGATAATATAGGAAAAGGGAGAAAACTCTACCAATTGCAGAAACAAGATGGTATAAGCATTAATGTCCCTATACTAGTAAATCCGTAATACTCTAAAGTCATAACCAGACTCAGAACTAGAAAAACTCTACTAGCCAGCAGCTTTGGAAGGTTTTTACAAGGTATAAAAGAAGCCGGCATAAATTGCCCTCACTGTCCCGTCCCTGAAACATTAGAATACATTTTCAATAACTGCCCTAAATACACGTCAGAAAGGAAAAAACTTCCAGGAAAAAAAAAAAAAAAAAAAAAAAAAAAAAAAAAAAAAAAAAAAAAAAAAAAAAAAAAAAAAAAAAAAAAAAAAAAAAAAAAAAAAAAAAAAAAA